>LZPO01066435.1:29209-39313 GCA_001675575.1 Neotoma lepida | reverse complement strand
AAAGTGTGTGTGTGTACGTGTACTAGTAACTTAAATGTCAGACTTAATTCAGGTGCTGCCGGCTCTCTCACTAATGTTCCATTTTTCAGCCCAATATTTTGTATAGGCTCCTGCATTTCATTGACTTGTCATAGTTTCTTAGTTTTCCTGTGTCATTTTGAAGAGTACTGGTTTTATTTTACTTATTTATTTAGGTTTTTTGAGACAGGGTTTCTCTGTGTAGCCCTGGCTGTCCTAGAACTTGTTCTGTAGATCAGGCTGGCCTCAAACTCAGAGATCCACTTGCCTCTGCCTCCCGAGTGCTGGGATGAAAGGGGTGCGCCACCACCNCCTGGAGAAGAGTACTGGTTTTAAAAACCTATATTGTTGAAGAATGCCTATGCCTTCTTCTGCCAGTGATTTCTTGGGCCCCACTGTTTTTTATTTTTACTGGAGTGTGACTGTAACCCCATTCTTGGCCTTTCAGAAGAATTTACCCATTTTTCTCCTTCAGCTCCTTTATGTGTAGCTACCTGTCAGCCCAGGAGCCCTGATTGACATTTCTTGTGTCTACTGAGCTTCTGGCCAGATGTTCGGCTATCACACAATTCTCTGCTTCCTCCTCTGCCCTCCCATGCCCAACTTTGCATTTTAGTCAGAGCTGCCAACTGTTCAGCTGACTTGAAAGAAGCCTTGGGGCCCTTTCTCAAAGATCAAAGGGCTGGGAGATGAAAGATTCTTTCCCCCTGGACCATGCAGTCTTGTGAGCCAACTCCCTTCAGTAGCCAATAAGGCATAAGCAGGTGTGAGCGACTGACTCAGAGTCTGGGAAGGAAGAGGCCCTGTCACAGTTAAAGCTTGAGGAGTTTACACTCTAATGGGAGCTCTAAAGGCTTGAGATCCCAGTGCTGGGTGTCAGTGCTGTCACACGGGGTCAGCAAGGTATGGTGGCATCTTGAACCAACACTTCTGCTCGGGGGAAGGGGAAGGCTTCCCACAGGAGGGCCATGTCTTCAAGAGCCCTTCTTTCTAGCCTTCCTGTTCCAACTACCACCTCCTAGCTATGGCCTTGCATGGCTTTACCACACAGGTGGCTTCCTAGGCTGGCTTGCTTTGATCACATGGTGCTGTTGTCATGGTAGATGAGGGTCCATTTCCTTTGTATGCTGACAGAGAAGGCTCTTCTCTGGGCATAGAGGTCATATAGCAATAGACCCAGGCCCACCTACTTTAGAAAGATCTCTTGAGGTAGGTCATACTGAATGGCCTTCTTAATTTTGGGGGTGAAATCGGGGAACACAGTATCTTTCTGTGCTCTCAGTAGGTGTCAGTGTTTCAGTTGGAGGACTGAATGTATAAGGTTGAACACAATAGCGAAGTCTTCCTACATAAAAATGACTGCATCAGAGAATGCAATGGTTCAAAATAGCTTGTCAGCACTGTGGGAGGGAAGAATTCAAAGCCTGTGAAGTATCTTTAATGTTTAGCATGGCAGATGAATGCAGACTGTGGGTCAGATGGCCTGCATTTGAACCCCAGTCCTGCTGAGTGCTAGCTGTGTGACCTTGGGCCAGTTAATTAACCTGTAAGCCTTGGTTTCTATCTGTCAAATGGAGATCATCTAACAGTATCTAGCTCACCATCTTTAGAAATATTCTCATGTTACCATTATAATCTTTTTTTTTTTTAAATCCCTGGTCTCAACACATAACTCTGACTGGCTTAGAACTTTCTATGTAGACCAGGCTGGCCTGGAACTCAGAGATCCCCTGTCTCTGTTTACTGGGTGCTGGGATTAAAAGCATGTGCCACCATGCCTGGCTATCATCTATATATTTTGTAAATTACAGGATTAAATGAGGCAGCGTGGGTGGTACAGTTCCCAGTAAATGGTAGCTGTTGATTTTATTATTGACATTCCAAACAAACATGCTACAGGGAAACAGAAGTTTGTCTTGAGTTTTGCAGAGCTGCCTCAGTAGTCCCAAGATCTTTGGTCCCTTGGAGATTAAGGTTTAGAATTAAATAAGGTGAAATGAGAACAGTTTGTCACCCACGCATGCCACAGTGTAGCATATTCTCAGTAGGCCAGAGCACAGTCCTATTCTACCACAGTTAGCAGTCACTGATAGCAAGAGTTATGCCTCCAACACGGCCATTTGTTCCCCAGGTCTCCTACAAGGCACTGAGAAATCACAGTTTCTGCTTAGCAGGTAGCAGGAATCTCCCTTACAAATCACCCTTTTCCCCACCCCAGTCATCCTGAGGGAAGTGGGTGGTTTTGATCTGAGTCTGTGTAGCTAGAGAGAAACTGGAATTAGGAGATGGAGCCTGGATTCTGAGCCTTCTTTTACCGTCTCCTGAATCAGCCGTTGGCTCTGTAGTCTTTTCATCTGAATTGTTCAGAGCCATTTTCTTTTCCAGAGTGCCTGCCCTGAAGGTGTAAACCTTAGGATCTCAACTCCATTGCAGGTTGGCAAATAAAAACAACTGGTTAACCTTGTCCTGAGGTTAGTGAATGAGCTAGGGAGACTTCCATTTTGTTGTTATTGTTGTTTGTTTTTTCCAGACAGTTTCTCTGTGAAGCAGTCCTGGCTGTCTTGGAACTCACTCTGTAGACCAGGCTGGCCTTGAACTCAGAGATCTGCCTGCTTCTACCTCCCNAGTGCTAGGATTAAAGGCATGCACCACCATCGCCCCGCCCCATTTTTGTTTTTTGGTGTGTGTGTGTGGCTGGGAACAGATGTGTGTGCTTTGGTGTATGTGTGGTGTGTGTGTATTGGAGTACAGGAGTCAGTGTTGGGGGAGCACAGGAGTCAGTGTTGGGGAGCACAGGAATCAGTGTTGAGGAGCACAGGAGTCAGTGTTGGGAGTACAGAAGTCACTGTTGGGTGCCTTCTTCAATCACTCTCCACTTTACTTTTGGAGACAAGATCTCAAACTGAAGCTTGCTGATTTGGCTTATTGGCTGACCAGTGAGCTCCAGAGATCTAATGGTGTCCATCTCCCCAGTGCTGAGATTGTAAGCCACTGTGCCTGGAACTCAGGCCCTTATGTTTTTGTGGCAAGCACTTTACTCATTGCCCCAACTACTTTGTTTGTTTGTTTGTTTATTTTTTAGATAGAGTCTGGCTGTGTAGCTCAACTTGGCTGGGAACTCAGGATTCCTCCTGCTTCAACCTCCCATAAGCTAGGATTACAGGTGTTACTAACATACCCAGCAAAGTATTAGCCTTGTGTGAGGACATCATCTACCTCAGCCCTTGGACTTCTCTTTAGCCTTGCAATGTACAGAGTCACTAGCTGCCCCAAGAAGGATATGAAACTGAGCAAAATGCCTTGCATTCCAAAAGCAGATATGATTGATTATTGAACAATTCACTTGATGTCATTCACATGCTTATTGTGTTATTGCCCAGAATTGAGAGGTGATTAAAATTCTTCCCAGTGGGGATTTTTGTTCAACTTAAACTAACCATCGCTTTGTATCAGTGCTCTGAGATACATGTCTGCTCTGACCTGTTTTCTTTGCAGCTCTGGGTTTACTAGTCTCTCTACACACGGAGCTTCAGTGGAATCTCAGATTAACAATGAGAGAAACTTTTGAGCATTTTGAGGTCACATAATGGCTCAGTTAGCTGAAACAGGGGTGCAGCTGTTGGTCAGGGGAAAATAGATAGACCTACCAAAGATCCAGCAGAACACCGGAGCTCAGCGATAAAAGGGTGAGAAACAACATTACTATTGATTATGTGGGGTGGCTGCTGAAAGAAGCCCGTAATGAGGTTTAGAAGGTGGAGCAGGTTGTATTGAATTGTACCGACTCCCACTTGCCTGCTGTCTTTGGAGAGTGTGCTGCAGGTTCTTCGTAAAGAGATTTTCNAGATTTCAGAGGCCTTAAGTGAAGTGGGAGTGCTGAACAAAGAGGAGCCTGGAGCTTCTCTATTGCATCCGCCTCTTCTTACAGGGCTGGAGCCATGATGGGAAAGTACCTTGTCTCAGGACCCAACTCCTGGCTGATAGGAGGGGGGTCCGAGCAGAGCTTTGTCCATGATCATGCCTCCTGTCCTTTCCTGTCATTTTAATGAAGATCTTTCTAAACATACACAAGCATATATGTTCTCACCTTTTCCAGTAGGCTGCACTGTGCACTCAGGGCCATGGTTATGAGTGCATGCTAACTGTGTGCAGGTTTTCTCCTGGCCTATGCAGATCTTTGACTGCTGCGTGGTGGCATGGAGGGGGTTTGGAATCTTGTGCCCACTTTTCACAGCCGTTCACCCTTCTCCTTGATGTCTGCTGTCATTCCTTAGTGTTAGTATGTAATAGATTTCTATCTAACCTCTGAGGCCTTTTCGTCTTTCTTTTAATGTCACAGAAAACTGTGCTTGTTGAATGATGTTTATTATTCTTGGTAGAACTCTTCTACAAGACATTGGGTTCTGTAAGATTCTAGAAATCATTCAAGACATGTTTTTGTTTCTTTAGGGCATTTTCTGTTTGCCCACCACTGACATCTTGGGCACTAGAGAATGTCCGATCAACAGGGCTTCCTCTGGCTGCTTGCCTTTTAGGAGGGGAGCTATTCACTTAGCTCTCTGACTATTGTGGTTATCTTTTCTTTAAAATTATTATTTTCTTATGTGTATGAGTATTTTGCATACATGTATGTCTGTGTACTACATGTGTGCCTGGTATTCCTGGAGGTCAGAAGAGGGTAGCAGATCCCCTAGAATTGGAGTTGTACATAGTTTTGAGCTTTTGTGTGACTTCTGGGAACTGAACCCGTGTCCTCCCTAAGTGCTCTTAACCTCTGAGCCATTGCTCTAGGCCTAGTTGCCTTTTAGTCAGTATATACATCCAGATTCACACACTCAGAACCCTAGGAAAGCTAGATGGAAGCAGCTGTCAGACCCAGAAGGCCTGTTCCTGGCCTCTTTGTGCCCTTCTTGTACTTATGGCTCTCTGGCATCCTTCCTCCTCCTCCCCGTTGCACTCCTGGGTACACAATGCCTTTTCCAGACATGGTCTGCATGTGTGCTGTCTGGTTCCCAGCATCAAGAACTATATATGAATGGACCACCTCAGATGCTATATTCTTCTCTGTCTGAAGCTTCAAGACCCTTGTTTTGGCCATAGCCCATTGGTGGTCACCATGTCCAGGCCACCTTCTGTGAGAGGATGGTTTGGGTAAATCCCACCCAGGAGTCCCTCAGTTCTTCCAGTTCCTAGACAGTCTGCAAGTTCTCCATCTCGACTCTGTCTCCCTTTGTTATTGTTTCCTAGTCATTTACTAGGGGTTGGCAAGGAGAGAGGGTGCTGTTTACTGTTATTTCCAGGGCACCATGGCATATGCTCAGAGTTGGGCTGTGAGCCAATCCAGATTTTCAGGGGTTAGTAAATTTTATGTGGATTAGTGGTCCATATTGAACCTTTGTTCTTTAATTGTTCTACACATTTATTAAATGCCAACTACATGTAAAGTATTACACTAGACTCTGGTCAAATCCCCTGTCTGTATGGTGCTCACATCCAGTGGGGTGAGACAGAAGAAGAAGTAAATAAGAGTATGCAAAGAGACGTACTGGATGGAAGATGATTCAGATGTGTAGTAAAGAGAAAACATGGCCAGTGTAACTGTAGCAGTGATTATTATTTNCTTGAGAAGGTTCTAGAGGGCCTCTCGAGGAGATGGTGTTTCAGTTGAGAACTAAATGATGAGAAAGTCAGCCATCTGAAGAACTATGCAAGTAGCAGTGTAGGCTGAGGGAACTACCAACCAACACAGAGGCCCCAAGGTGGGAGCAAGCTTGTCTCGTTTGATGTGTGAAATGAAGACTGAGGTCAGCCTGGAGGAGAGAGACACNCAACACTATGATTTTCTTCTCAGTGTAGTGGGAAGTCATTAGGGCTCTTAAGCTGTGGANTGACACAGTCTGGCTTGGTCGTGGGGCCGTGGAGGGTCTGTCTGGCCAGCATGGCTGTTGAAGGGGTACAGAATCCACCTTTGTGCTGGGAGGCCACAGCTGATGCCATGTTCTCCCTGNGATAATTGCTTTCCCACCTCTNTTGTTTCCCGCACATTTCATCTGTGTTGTGACCTAATCAAGAAGCAGCTCTCTCCTAGTGCCAGGGTTGGCACAGAGAGTGTGGCCAGAGGGCCCTTTATTGAGGAGTAGCCTGGCCTGAGAGAATTGAGGAAGCAGCCCTGGCAGGCCCCAGGACCGTACGGCTGCCCCTCAGCACCTGTGCTTTGCAGGAAGCTTTGCAACCGTGAACTCTGTGCTCCTGCAGAACAGCTGCAGATGGCCGGGGCTGCTGATTAAATGTCGCTGCTGATCTGCCCAGATCTGCTCCCCTCCCCTCCAAGCCTGCTTTCATGCTGCAGTGGGTAATTAGGGGCACGGCCATTCCTAGGACTCCCAGCACATCATTTGCAGCTGGCTTAGGGGGAACATTTCAGTTTCTGCCAGTTGTGTAAGTGACTGTAGTGGGCAGTGTCCACAGATGGCTACTTCTTGTTTTCAAATTAAAAAAAAGAAAAAACAACTTAAAAGGACCTAACGAAAGGGAATAATTGCCTGCCTCTGCTGCCTCCGCTGTTCTCCTGTGGGAATTCCGCCATCAGATTTGTCAGGGTTGCTTGGCAGGGACTTTTCCCCCTGAGTTAGCACAGAGATCTGAATGGGCAGAGATAACGCAAATTAGTGAGGATANAAGCCTATCTGCAGAGGAGCAGACCTCCTTCTGACCAGAGGTGCTGGTGCGTGAGCACCACCCCGATTCTCCATGCTTCTCAGTCCTGATGAGAAGAAGTGAAAAGAATCGACTCGGCGCCACCTGAGGCAGGCAGTTCGTCAAGGCGTCGGAGTTTGAGAGGGCCTCGGGCTGCTCGGCTTGCCAGCTGAATGAAATACGGGATCTTACCTTGCCCGCTTCTCACTGGGCCTTTCTGCCTCACCCAGCATAATGAACTGGAGAGCCACAATTCATGGTTCACCTACATTTTTCTTCTATTCGATTTCTTCCATCCTCTCAGATCTGGCAAGGACACACAAGACTCAGAGGGGAAGGAGAGATGGCATCTGCCTCTGGCTGACATGACTTGTGCCATGGTCGCATGGGGATTCCATAATGAAGATTGCAAATCACTTTCCTTCCTCTTGGAGCCTGCCCCATAATTAGAAGATTAAACATTTTGTTTAAATTAGTAATTTCCCCTCCCTCCTCCGAGGGCTTCGAGCCACCCTTCCAGCAGTGCAGAGACCGGTTAGCTGCCTGGCACTGGGTTTTGTGTTATAGCTCTGATTGTCAGCAGAAGGTTAAGGAAGTCTTATTTTAATTTAAAAAGCATTTTTTCCCCCTTGTTTCACCTTGTGTGGAGCAGAGGCCCTTCTCCCCGAGTGAACTTCGTGATGGCCGAGTGCGGTGAATGTGACTCTTCTCAGGAGTGTGACACTGAGCCCAGCTGGGTAACATGGCCGGGGGATGTGCAGCTGGGCCTGAGGTCTTGCCTCTGCAGCAGCAGCAGCTTGCCCTTCAGATGGCAGGTTGTCTTTGTGTTTATGGAAGAAGAAGGTCACTTACGAANATGATGTTTCTAAATTGCAGCAGATGACAAGCAGCTTAAAGAGGANCACTGATGTCATCCACCCCAAAACAAAGCAGAGGCCTGTGACTTCCATGTTGAAGCCCACTGAGAGCCAGGCTCTGGGCTGTTTGATGTGTGCATACTCTCTCATCTCTACTTGTGGATGAGGAAGGAAGGCTCTCAGAGCTTCTGCATGAGACACCCAATGAGTAGATGGTCGAATTCTTCCTAGAAGAAGGCTCCCATAAATGAAGGCAGCTTAAAATGAAAACGTGTAGAATGGAGAGGCATAGTACCACTGCTTGGCCTTGTACTTGCTTCCCCTCTGTCACAGGTATCGTTTTTTGCATAGGAGTTGCCTGGTTACATATAAATGCCCTTCTCATTGCCTTGAGTTTCTCAAGGGCTGTGGGCAGATCAGAGCCTGCCATAGGGTAACTGCTCAGTAGATGCCCTTGACTAAAGAAGAGTGGAGTGAGGGTGGGCGGGTGAATGAAGTAGCCATCCATAATTATTGACTAAATTGGGATGTCTCTTACGAATCTTTTCCTATTGTAGTTTACCATCTCTCCAGTTGCCTTTTTACAGTTCTCCTGCCTCAGTCTCCTTACTGCTGGGATTATAGATATGAGGTACTCTAGGGAGGTGCATATATCTATGTGTGCCCATGTAGAGGCCAGAGAAAGACATTGGGTGTCCTGTTCAATCACTCCCTCTTACTCCTTTGAGACAGTGTCTCCCACTCAGTCTGGACCTAGGCAGGTAGTCAGCAAACCTGAGTGATCCTCCTGCCTCTGTCCCCCACAACTTTGGTGCTAAAGTGCACATGTGGCCATAGCTGGCTCTTTCTGTGAGTGCTGACTATTTGAACTCAGGTCCTCTACTCACTGAGTCATCTCTCCAGCCTTTGTTTTTGTTCTGAAATGTTTATTTCACTTATTTATGTGGTGCTGGGGTTTAAAGCCAGGGCCTCACATATGCTAGGTAGGCCCTTCACCGTTGAGCTCACTCCCAGCCCCTTACTTCTTCTTTCTTGATGAAGTGTAGATTAAGCTGTGTTTGTGACTGATTTTGGCCTTACTCATAAGAAACTTGCCTTAAATAATAGCAGATGGTCTTCACAAAAGCCCAATTTCATTCCTCTANTAACCGGAGAGTTGATTGACATTTCTCTTAAAGACTAGGGCTGCCTCTGACCCTAAAGCAAGAGATCGATTGATTCATTTATTTGCCAGAGATTTACTGTAAGTCTACTGTGGGCCATAATTGCTGTTTTCTCTGCATCCAGCCTTATAGGCAAGAAATGAGACTGCACAAAACAATGAGGTTGGTTTTTATTTTGTGTCAGTTGGCTCGAGAATATCTATTTCAATTATATATATATATATATATATATATGTATATGTATACACACGTGTAGTGTGTGTGTGTGTGTGTTTAATGTTTGTTGAGTACTTTTTTTGAGTTTGGCTTTTCCACATATTATCACACAACACTAGGGGGGCTTTTCCCCAAGATTTGTGGTGATTTGTCCACGGTCACCAAAATCCATTCTCTTTTCCTTGTGTGTCTCCCTATTCATGGACTAGTTTAACATCACTTTCTTGGGTGTTTTGTGTTTCATACAGGTGTAGTATGCACATGTCTAAATCATTGCTATCAGCTCACTTTAAGTGTAAGGAGTTCCAGGAACAGGTGTACAGTAAGCACAGAAACAGGTGAGGCAAGTGATTCCATCACACCATGTGTCACCATGCCATCAGGTTTTGCCTACTTGACCTGATTGAATCCGTCACCACCATTTTCTAGCTCTGGCTTTGGGCAGTTTGCTGAGGTGTCTCCTACACCTTCAGTTGGAAGTATTACCTCCAGGAATATTACCTCTCCAGAGGTCGTGTTTGGGATTGAAAAGAAAGTGACCCATTTATGACCCAGAGCAGGCTTGCAGTTAGTGGTGACCGTACAGTTTGGGTGGTCACTTGGAAAAAAGCTGTAAGTAGAATTTTCTGGGTTCTTTGGACCCCACAATTCTGGGATCTCTGTGCCTCTATGTATTGCTTTTATTTTTGTGAAATTTAAGGCTCAGTGTGGCTCACAATGTAGCTTTGTTTTAAGAGGTGGCTAGCTTCTGTCTTTTCAGGCTGTTTGAGGCAGCACATCTCTGGTGTTGGATGTTTACTGGAACCCTTGAGTTTCTGAGTAATTCCAGTCTGAGACAAGTGAGTAGAATTGATGTCGGGCTGCCTTAACACAGGTGTTATAAACAAGATTAAGAGGTTGTTGAAAAGATATCAGCGGAGCTCTGGGGCTGGCTTTCTGAAGTCATTCTAAAGTGACAGCTAATGGGTAGTTTGCCTGATGGCTCTTTCTGAGCTGGCTGTAACTGACTGGAGATTCACCCACAGAGGAAACCTGCTTATGAACATTTGCTGTCCTTTATCATGAAGTCAAGCCCTGAAACAGAACTGCTGTCTTTGTGCCATGCCTGTTGCCTTTGCGCCCTTTGATTCCATTTTTGTCTCTTGTTGTTGTTT
>LZPO01066435.1:0-29133 GCA_001675575.1 Neotoma lepida | reverse complement strand
TTACTACACTGCATATTTTTGGAAGACATTTATGTATCTGTTCCTCAGTCTCAGTGGAATCTTGTCTGTGAGGAATGTGTTGTGCCTATCTTGTCTACAGGTGCTCCTGTCAGAGGCTGAGGACCTTCAAATGCTCCTGAGGTCAGTAGCTGCTAGTCTCAGGTCACTTTGAAATCTGCTTTATAGCCTCCTCGAGAGAGAGAGTGTGGTGGGGGGACGAGGCTTGCAGAGAATTTGCAGGTAGCCAAGGCCCCAGGCCCCTCCCACTTGTCTTCCACATGACCAGGTGGCCGGTCAGTGCACTCTCCTTTTTTAGAGAAACAGTTTTAGACATTGGATGCCCATCTCGAATCACTCCTTCACCAGCCTTCTCTTCGGTGGGAGTGGAGATACTTTGCTAACTTCAGTAGTTTGTCGACCATCTATAAAATAGTAAAGCCTTTAAGTTAAGGAGAATAAAGTGCCTCCTAGACCACAGCGGACAAGAAGCCATCCTTTTTCATCGTGCATGATGGACTCATCAACAGGCATGCATGTAGGCCAGAGCAGTGATANTTCATTCAAGCTGAGAGGTAAACCAGCAGCAGGTGCTGGAGAGCCTGGTGGCAGTCACCCCGTGCCTTCCGAAGCTGCCCTCCCAGCTGCAGTGTGGACCCTGAGGTTAACGGCTATCAGACTCCTGCTTCCTTGAAAGAGTGGAGCTGCCAATGTGAGAAAGCTAAGGAAGAAGTGTTAGCAAATTAATAAAGGGGTTAGATTCTCACTCACAATCTGCTCTGGAGCATTCCTTCTCCCTTCTCATCTTCTCCAAGCGCCCTTACTTCTGCTGTACTTCTGGAAGGATGTACACCTTCTCCCTCCCAGCCCCTTGTGTTTGAAGGAGGAATGCAGCTCTTAGTCTCAGCAGTGGTCTTAGAGGCAACTGGAAGATCTCTTTGCCCTACTTTAGTTAATGAATCATCTATTGCTAGAGGCAATGGTCTGGTGGCTGGAGACTTCTCTGTCAGCTCAATTGTCTGTGACAGGTGTGCCATATAACATTCAGAACCACTGTGTAGGCCTGCTCTTGCCAAATGCGTTATTCCCCCCAACCCCTTATCCTTATAAGCATTTGTGTATCTGAGCTGTGGTTTAAAACAGTTAATGGTTTCGTGAGTCAAAGTCTTGTTATGTAGCCCAGGCTGGCCTCAGACTTGTGATCTTCCTGCCTTCGCCTCCCAAGTGCTGAACTTACCGATGTGCCATCACACCTGTCTCATAATTTTCAGTAGTTTCTCATGTCAGTTAATGTTTAAAACTTCAATTAAAGTGGTCTAGTGTAGGAGGTAACTGGAGGCTCAGCATGAGTTCCCTTCCAAGTGATCCCCACAGAGACAGTTGACACTCCATCGGCAGTGCTCTCCTGGCTAAGAGGGTGGCAGAAAAACAGCAAAAGGGGCTTTAATTTCGGCTAAACCATGATGGCATTGGGTAGACATGATGTGAGTGTGGATTTGAGGTCACTTCTGGCGTGGTGACACAGAGGCATTCTGGAGGCTGCACTGCTCAGGAGGCCTTTGGGCTCAAGTCCTTTTTCTGTGCTGAGTCTGAGTTTATTCATCTGTAAGTGATAGGGCAGAGCTAATTGTCTGAGTTTTCCTGTGCGTACCCTCTGATTATCACTTGGTACTAAGTGATAAATGNACTAAGCTTTGTACACAGTGTGATTTAGGGTGGCACCATGTGACTAAATACCAGAGCATGGAGAAATGGGGTCTCTNCTGCAGTCTCCTGAAGGCCAAGGAACTTTGAGAATTTGCATATTTGTATTAATAGTTGTAGAGATGAATCTTAAACAGTCTTATTAATTGAAAACACCAGGCCAGGTATTGGGGTAAATTCTGAAAGGTCAGAGAGACAGAACAAGCCATAGCCAACCTCACCTTGCCAACTCCTCAGCTGATCTTGTTTCCTCAGACTGCAGGCTTCTGAGTCCTCACCCAAATGAATCTCAGCTCAGCTGCTGCTCAAAGCCTGAAAGCTTAAGAGGCCCTAGCTTCTGGTTCTCACACCTTATATACCTTTCTGCTTCCTGCCATTACTTCCTGAGATTAAAGGCATGTGTCTTTCCTAAGCAAGACATAGATCTTAAGTTCTGGGATTAAAGGTGTATACCACCATGCCTGGCTCTGTTTCCAGTGTGGCCTTGAACTCACAGAGATCTGGATGGATGTCTGCCTCTGGAATGCTAGGATTAGAGGCGTATGTGTCACCATTTTCTGGCCTCTATGTCTATCTAGTGGCTATTCTGTTCTCTGACCCCAGATAAGTTTTATTAGGGTACACAGTATTTTGGGGGACACAATATAATCACTACAAATAGTAAGCTAGCAGTCCTGGCAGCCTGGCTGGTTCCTTAGTGCCTCTGTCTTCTCCCATTTAATTATGACATGGCTCTTGATCTCTGGTCTGATATAGATGACTCCCATAGTCCTGTTGTTTCCTATGTCCACATTAGCCACAGCACCAACCAGAAGACTCACTATCCTCTTTTACTTGTGTTTCTCACAAGATCTCAGGCANCTGGAAGACAATGCCTTTCTGTGTTTCCTTTGTGTTTTAAACCGTGTGTTTCTAGCATGGGGCTGTGCGGGTGTGTGCAAGTCCTGTGAATTTGGTAAGGCGGATGTTGGTGTGTGTGTCCTTTTTTTGTCTGCCCATCATATTCATGACAACCTGTGTACTTAACACTCATTTATTAAATGTAACAATCTTTAAAATGTTAGGGGGAAAAAAGATAGGCAGTGGTGATGCATGCTTTTAATCTCAGCACTTGGAAGGCAGGAGCAGGTGGATCTCTGTGAGTTCGAGGCCAGCCTGGTCTACAGAGCTAGTTCTAGGACAGCCAAGGCTACACAAAGAAACCCTGTCTTGAAAAAAAGCAAAAATAAATCTGAAACAAAATAAAATATGATCTGTAGAGGAATTCTGATTCTATCCTGTAATCATTGCTGGTATTTGTGCTGCTTTTCAAATTTCAACAACAGGATGGATAAAACATTTTTTAATTTAAAAGAGTTGTGGCAAATTATCATTTTGAAAAGCAGTCAGAGAGAAAGATAGTTTTCATTTAATTTGTGTAAGGCTCAGATACTGAATGCCAGAATCTCAGAACATAGAGGGCCTGCTGGGGTGGTGAATGGGGTAGGGGGCAAGGTTGTTGACAGAGTATGGTGTCAGGCTCCTTGGACTCTCACAGTGCTTGGTCACCTTGTCTGTTGTCTTCATCTTAGCTGTATGTGTGTGCTAAAGCCAAAACCTGTCTCTAACGAAGACTATTGGGGTCCAACCCCTCTANAGTCTTCTTCCAGAGTTCCAGAAGAGACACTACCAGCAGCGAATTAATTAATCTGAGGGATATTTGAATGAATGAATCTATGTACATGAAACTCTTTAGTCCGTTACTTTATTCTTCTAAGTCAAAAATCTCTCTACACAGCTTCAATTCTGTTCTCATACTTAGCTCCTCTCTGTCCCTTCCTCTCCTGTCCTCTCTGTTCTAAGTTNCTTCCATCTTCGTCCTCCATCCTCGCTCCTTCATCTAGTTTAAATCCACGTGCAATCTGCAATTCTCTCACCTCGCCGCTTTCTGCGGGCAGGGCAAGTCTGCTTGGTAGCTAGGAAGCCTGCATCGTAGCTTGATGCACCTGGTATGTGAGAGCCCTTTTGTTCTGAGTTGTTCAAGGGGAAGTCTAGAGATACCATTAAGGCTATGGAAGAAGGAAGGGTTAAAGCTTAATTTGCACAAGAAACAAAACCTTGTACCTAACATCCACCTGATCTTGGCAGTTGTCTCTGTATGGATATTTACCTTATTTCAGGAGACTAGCGGGTGGTCTGGGATGCTTATCTGTCTGCAGTCTGTCCTTGGAATTGAGAAATATCTCAGATAAAATGCCTTTGTTCAGAGATGGCCCTAGGGGGTATAGCTCAGTGGTAGAGCATTTGACTGCAGAGATGGCCCTGGCCCTGGATACTCGATAATGGAGATAAATACAGAAGGCAGATATCTGAGTCTAATGCTAATAACAGGAAACAAAAGCCTGGAAAAAGGAAGTCTTGCCTGTGTCATGGTTGTCAGCACAGTTGGGGGAAGTTTATCCAAACACTTTAATTGTATAGAGGAAATAGTGCCCAATGAATGATCAAATACACTGTTCTAAGAATGGAAAAGCTACAATAGCACACAAGAAATTCATAGCAGGAAATGGCTAATATTCAAAAGCCAGTATCACCAAGACGCCTTAAGACTTGGCTTTATCCTCTAGAAAGGACCTTGGCTTCTTCCAAGTATTAGCTTTTGCTATAGTCAGCTGAGTTCCTACTTCATATTTCTGTGGCCNGCAGCATGTCTCACTGATTGGGCATCATGGATCAAGTACCTACTAGGAGCAAGCACTGTTGGGTGCTGAGCAGGAGTCAGATCCCAGGGTTCCTACTCTTTAGGACCTACCTAGCTCATGGTTTAATGGAGGGGACGGAAGGGTGTGTGTGTGTGTGTGTGTGAATTTGCATGTGTGGAGGCAGACAAGAGATCTGATTCACCAGTAAGAGAGGGGTAAGGAGCCTTGCTAGAAGGAGCATTTGGAGGACTCTCTGAGGATGTGATGTTTGGATGGGGCTCCAGACTGAGTGGAGGTTCTTTATCTAGAAAGAAGGTGACCTGCCATTCATGGTAGCACTGATGCATCTTCCCAGTCCATGAAGGCATCACTTAGTGGCTGAAAGTGTGTGATGTGACTTCTGCTCGGACCCCAAAGCCTTCCCTGGGTCCCTTGCTGGAGTTTCCAGGCCTTGTCTATCCCACTCCTATGCTCCTGGCTTGGGATGCCTCTTTTCAGGCCCAGGGGTTTATTAACTCAGTGCCATGCAGCTGGGGCTGAGTTTGATGTTCAGTTTTGTTGTTGGTTTTTTTTTTCTCATTTGTTTTGGTTTTTAGCCAGGGTCTTTACTCTTACAGCCTAGGTTGGCCTGAAACTTAAGACAATCCATCCCCTGTTTCAGCCTCCCAAGTGCTGGTGTTACAGACATGTACTGTGGGATATTTTTCTGTGTGTTGTAAATATGTGTTGCTCCCATTGGCTAATAAATAAAGCTGCATTAGCCTATGGCAGGGCAGGATGGAGCCAGGTGGGAAAATCCAAGAGAGATAGTAAGAGAAGAAAGGAGAAGTGGGAGGAGATGCCAAACTGCTGTCCCAAGGAGCAACATGTAATGGGACACAGGTAAAGTCATGGAACACATGGCGATACATAGATTAATAGTTATGGGTTGAGTTAAGTTATAAGAGCTAGCTATCAAGAAGCCTGAGCCAATAGGCCATAGAATTTGCAATTAATATTAAGTCTCTGAGTGATTATTTTATAGTCGGACTGTGGGGCTGAGTGGGACTGGAGAAACTTCCAGCTACAGACATGTGCCACTATGCTGAGCTGGTTCAATGCTGAGGTTTTAAAAGTGTGCCCTTAACATGAATCTGCTAAGCTAAAGTACTGAAGTTGGTCATGAGGCTGACTTGTTGCTTGAAGTTTCCTAGGTCCTTCAGCTCTTTCCTGAGTGAAATATTTTGACTCATTTCCCCTGGAAGCTGCTTTATAAGTATTTGCCATTTTGAGCTTAAGTAGACCACTGTGCTTGGATCTGCCATTGTAGATCTCCTGCTGTGCTGCACACACACCTGTCTCCCTCTGTGCTCTTGAGTAAGTTAATGGAAGATCTTGTTGATCCTAGCTCCACAAATGTTTATTGTAAACCCTTGATCTTATTCAGCAGTAACAGTACCAAAGGACCCCAGCAAGTGCCAGCCTCCCCTGCTAGCTTTTAGTGGTCTTTCCCTTTCCCCTAAATAATGTGTATAACTATGCCATTTTGTCAAATTTAGTTCAGATCTTTCTAAAAATAAATACCATAAGTTCTAGATTTTCCGCATTTCCTTCCCCGGTTTCATTTCATGTTCTGCTCTCCTTAATGATGTCCTCTGGCCCTACCTAGGAGTCTCCTGCATGAACTTCTTTTATTCCCATGCACTTTTTTGCTATCACTACCACATTGTGCATGTGCTCCAGTAAGCATTGTGTAGCCATCTCTGTGGATGTGAGATTTCCCCACTGTGTGCACTGGAATAGTTGNAGAGAATACTGTCTTCAGTGTTCTTCAGCATCATTAGTTAGCTCTGCCCTCACGATACCCCATGAGCGAGTGCCAGCAGTGTTCCTCTGCATTCTCACCAGCACTTTCACTGCCAGATTGAGTGTTGTCAATCTGATATGCCATAGGTAAAGTACATTCCTAATCTCTCGTGAAGTTGGGCCATTTTTATATGCAGGTTGGCTACTCGGTATTTTTCCTTTTGTGATCATCTGCTTATATTCTGTCTTATTTTATGTAATCTTACTATCTTCTGTCTTCCTAAAGGCAACTCCGAGGTTGCAGAGCAAAGGCAGAATATTTTTATAATGTAGGATTAATATATCAGGTGATTCACCAGAGCCACATGACTCTAAAATGACTCACTAGAACCCAGATTGCTCTGATCATTGGTCCTCTGGTGTTTGTACAGTACTGTGTTAGGTCTTGTAGATAGTTCTGTTCTGTTGTTATTGCTGAGGGTTGCTGTTGAATATTCCTGCAGCTCCCAATAGAGTGATGTTGAAGTTCTATTAGCTCAGTAAATACTTGTGGAGTGAATGAATGAGTGATGATGGTTCTGGTGTAGCTGACAAAACATATTCATAATAAGTCTGCTAAAATGGAGATGTTTTACCTTGCAGTGGCTTTACAAGGATCTGCCAATGTTAGTGTTGATAAAGAAACCAAATCAGTATTCAGCTTTCTGATGTAGCTGCAGAATTAATCAGAGAAGATGTCAAAGTAAATCATGGACATTAAAGTGTACTTTGTGTTTCTAGAAAGAAACTTACATAGCCTTTGGAGGGAAGATGAATATATATTCAGGCTTTAACAAGGAATAAAAGTTTTTTGTGGGGGGAGGAAAATTAGATTAAGTACAGTCTTCATGACTAGTGATCTGAATCATAAATCACATCTGCCTTGCCTGTCAGCCAATCAGATTGCATATCATAAGGGGGAATGTTGGTAACTTTGATTTTTGGCCTTTTTTATTGAAGACTTTACTTTAAATTTTTAAAGTTGGCATACAGTGTAATGGGTTTCATTATGGTACTTTATACACATTTGTCACTGTACTATTTATTCTCTTGCATCTCTCCATCCCTGTAGCTCCCTCTTGCTTATTGCTTTCCTTCCTTCACACAGTCCAACCCCTCTTGCTTTCCAGTCACAAGTGTTCTATTACTCTCCTGTTGTGTTCTCCTTCCTCTCTCCTCACAGTTCCTTGTCTGCTTTCATCACACACACACACACACACACACACACACACACACGTACACACACACTCTTAAAGCTAGACTACATGTGAGAGAAAATGGGGTGTCTAAGTCTGACTAATTTTGTGTAACATAATGATCTCCAATTGCATCTGTTGTAGCAAAGGATGTAATTTCATTTTTCTTTATGGCTGAATAAAAGCTCCATTGTGCGTATGCGTAACATTTTCTTTATGCAGTCGTGTTGATAGACATCTTGATTGCTTCCATTTCCTGGCTATTGAGAACAGAGCAGCAGGAAACATGGGTGTGCAAGTATTTCTGGTAGGTTATAGGGGCTTCTGGGTAAGTATCCAGGAGTGGTATAGCTGGGTCATATGGTAGTTCTAGCTTTAGTGTTTTGGGGAGCCCTTCCACACTGATCTCCATAATGGCTAAACCAGTTTACATTTCTACCAGCAGTGAATAAGGTACTTTGTTCCAGCTATTATTGTCATTTGTATGTGACAGCCATTCTGATTGAGGAGGGAGGGGATCTCAAAGCAGTTTGATTTCCATTGTTCCTGGTGACTAAGGACGTTGAACACTTTTTCAGGTATTTTGTTGGCCATTTGTAGTTGTTCTTTTGAGACTGGCTGTTCAGTTGATTAGTTTATTCACTGATTGGATAATTTTTTTGGTGTATAATTTTTGTAGTTCATTATATATTCCATATAATAATCCCCTGTACAATGCATAGTTAGCAAACATTTCCCCATACTGTGAGCTGTCTCTCACTGTGGTGTTTGTTTCTTTGCTGCACAGAAGCTTTGTAACTTCTTGTTTCAAGCTTAGTTGTATCCCAAAGGGTCTACAAGTTGTGTTTTTATTTTTGTTTGATGCTAGAAAATTTTTTTTGGTGTGTGTGTATGCGTGCACACGCATGTGCGTGCAAGTGTGTATAGAGACTAGAGGCCAATGTCAGGTGTCTTTCTACTTTATTTTCTGAGATAGGGTCTTGTTATCGAACCTGGTGCTCACCTGGAGCTCACTGATTTAGTTTTGACTGGCTGGCCCATTTGCTTCAGGAATACATCTTTCTCTGCCCCCAGCACTGGGATTACAAGTGCACACTGACCTTTTTTTTTGTTTTCATGGGTGCTAGGGATCCGAACTTGGGTCCTCATGCTTATGTGGCAGGCACTTTACTGACTGAGCCATTTCTCAAGCTCCACCTCAAGAAATTCTTTCTTTCCCCATTTCTTCAGTGACATATAGTCATTCAAGAGTATATTCTTCAGTCTCCAAATATTTGTGTCCTTTCTGTAGTTTACGTTTTTATTGATTTTTAGTTTTACTCCATTATGGTCTAATAGAATATAAGAAATTATCACTATTCTTTTGTGTTTGTTAGAATTGTTTGAGGCCTAGAATGCAGACCTCAAGGGAATGTTCCATGTGCTGCTCAGAAGAATGTGAATTCCATTTTTGTTGGCTCTAATAGTCTGTTGGTCCATCTGATTTGCACCTGCAGTGTAGTTTAGTTCTGACGTTTCTTTGTTTTCAGTGACTTATCTGAAGATGACAGTGGAGCTGGGGAGATGGCTCAGTAGGCAAAGGTGCTTGCCACCAACCAAGCCTGATGGCCTGAATTTAAATCCCTGGAACCCATATTGAGGAAGGGGAGAACTGACTCCCGCAAGTTGTCCTTTGACCTCCACACGTGTACACACCCCACAAATGATAAATAAAAACATGATAAAGATGAGTGAGAGTGGGGTATTGAAGTTATCCACTGTTGTATTAGGATCAATATAGCCTTTTAGGCTCATTCGTATTTGTTTGGTAAAATTGGGAGCCTCAGTGTTTGGTGCATATATGTCTATAATTGCTATAGATTTTTTATTTTTATTTTTGTTTTTTTAAAAATAGGTTAAGTATTCCAAGCTGGGGCTAGAATGTAGTTGAGGATGTCCTGAACGTCTCTGACCCTCTCTCTGCTTGCTTCCGCCTTCCGAGGCTGGGGTGACATGTGTGTGCCAACACTCCTGGTTTATATGGTGTTGGAGATGAAACCCAGGGCTTTGTGCATTTTAGGCACTCTGCTAACTGAACTACATCTCCTGCCCCTAGTTGTTATAGATTCTTGATTAAGTTATTCCCATTACTAGTTTGTAGTTGCATTACAAATAAAATCTGTTCTGTCCAGTTTTAAATCTGTCAGTTATCAGAATAGCTACATCAGCTTGTCTGCAGCTTCCACTCACTGGTAGATTGACCTCTATCCACTTACTCTCAGTTGGTGAGCGTCTTTACCAGTGTAGTTAGTGTGTTTCTTGGATCTAGTTTTTAATGCAGTCAGCCAGTCTGAGTCTCTTTGTTTATAATTTAAGCTGTTCGTATGTAAGGTTGTTATTGAGAAATGTTGGTAATTTTGTTTGCTTTTCTGGTTGGTATTGGATCAATGCTCTTTTCTTTCTCCCGATTAGTATTAGGAGTTTGGCGGGTTACCGTCTTGGATATGTGGATTCCTTCCTAGCTTGTCTGTTCATGTATTCTTATGAAATTCATCCTTCCCTGTGCTTTTGTGATTCAGACTCTGTGATTTGTATTCTGTTAAGTTTTTTTTTTTTCAGTGCTGACTTGGTTTTCATGAGCTACCTTTATTGTAGTTCTCTTGAAATGTCCTTATTTTTCTGTCAATTTTGAAAGAGGCTTGCTGGCTATAGCATCCTTCTTTGGTAGCTGTTTACTTCCAGGGGTTAGAATGTATTGCTTCATGCTTTCCTGGCTTTGGGAGTTGCTGATGTAAGATCTGAAGCTATTTAATGTGTTTTCCTTTGTAGGTAAGTTGGAGTTTTTCTCTTATCACTTTAATGTTTCTTTGTGTTATATTTCTGATATCTTGNTTATGATATGTTATAGAGAGGCTTTTCTGTGGTTGTGTCCATTTGGGGTTCTAAATGCTTCTTTTGGGTGTCCATTTTTTTCCTCTAGATATGGGAATTTTCACTTTAATTTCTTATATAGATTCTCCATTTCCACAGTCTTTGATCTTGCCTCCTTTTTTAGTCACATGGATTGGGTCATGGTTTGATCTCTTGATCGTATTTCAAAGCTTTTGGGTGTTGTGGACNTGACTGCTTTTTTCTTTTCCTTGTTGGGGTTTGAATATAGTGTTTCCTTGACCTTGGCTATGCCTCAGATTCTTTCCCCTGCCTGGTCTGCTGATGTCATCTGCCACTGTGCTGTTTTAATTTGGTTCATTAGAGGTTTTTATTTCAATATTTCTGGTTTTTTTCCACCTCAAAATTTCAATTTTTTTTTACTGACTTTTTCCTTCCATGTTGCTGGCTTTTTCATCCTTATTGCTTATTTTCTTATCCATTTTGCTGATTTTTTTCCTGTATGCTACCAACTTTCTTCATCAAGGCCTAGATTGAATCCATCTGTTTGGTTGTAGCCTCTTTGATCGTTTTGTCAGTAAACTCAGCCTTTGAAATCATCAGCATTGTGCCTATTTAGGGCCTTTGTATTTAATAATTGAAGAGTTATTATTTGGAGGGGTCATATTGCCTTGCTTCTGTGTGTGTGTGTGTGTGTGTGTGTGTGTGTGTGTGTGTGTGTGTGTTTCTGTGGTGCTGATTGCAGTTCTGTTGGTTTGGGTCTCTTCTGGTTTTATTTGGGAAGCCTTATTGAGCAGCCTACATTTGAGGGCTCAATCCTGAGTGCCACTCAGTAGGGAGAAAACAGACTGTGACAATAGCAACATAATCAAACCATTCAAGATATGGAAATACACATAAAATGAAGTAAAGTCTACTAGTATGTCACCAATTACCATAAATCAGAAAATGAGAAAATACACTTTGTCATGAGGTTTACAGTTACTTAGGGTAGATGTGGAAATGAATGGGATGAAGCAGACAGGGAAGGGGAAAGGAAGGCTGAGTAAATGAAAAGGAAAAGGAAGAGGGGTGAAGAGGAGTGTTTTGAAAGGAAAAAGTGAGAAATTAGAAAAGGATCTGGAACAGTGGCTCAGGGCTTAAGAGCACTAGCTGCTCTTGCAGAAGACCTAGGTTTGGTTCCCAGCACCCACATGGTGGCTCACAACCATCTGTAACTCTGGTTCCAGGGGATCCAGTTGCCCTGATCTGTCCTCCTTGGGTACATAGTGCACATGCAGGCAGTCACCCATATATTTGAGCATTAACAATATGGGGGAGGGGTGTGGATTAAAAATGATAAAAATAGAAAAGTTTCTCGATGTGGAAGTTGGAAAATCAAATTGATAAATATAAGAAATGGGATAGAAAATAAAACACACGTGTGTTTTTGTTTGCTTGTTTTAAAGAAAAACAACAAACCCCAATGTGGTGGTTTGAATGAGAACAACCCTCATAGGCTCACATGTTTGAATACTTGGTTCCCAGTTGGTGGAACTGTTTGGGAAGGATTCAGAGATGTGACCTGTTGAAGTTTTGAGATTTGAGGTTTCATGCATTCCCTGTCTGTCTGTCTGTCTCTTGAGATGTAAACTCTCAGCTGTTTCTGCTGATATGCTTTTGGACTCTCACTCTCTGGAACCATAAGCCCAATTAAACCACTTTCTTTAATAAGTTATGGTGTCTTATAGCAATAAAAAAGTAACTAAGACACCCTACAAGATAAAATTGTAGTGCCACTATATGTATAGGAGGAATGGAGGGTGGGAAGAAGGTTTGGGGAGTAAAAACTGGGTGTGGGGAAAGGAAGAGAAAAAATGATTGCTTAATAGTCCAAGATGTAGAAACAAATATGAAGTGTGAAGGGGAAATAAGAAGCATTTTAAAATATGATAAAGTAAAAAACTGCTCAAGAGTAACAGGAAAGGGTGGGGAGCATGGGGCTGAGGAAAGAAGGTAACCAGGTGTTAGCAGCATCTTTCTGGACCTTTAGTGCACAGATTCACTAGTAATGCATGTGGGGAAAAGTCTGTTGGACTTTTGGGCACTTGTCTTCCTGGTGACTTATGCTGGTGTTGATTCAGTACTGGACAAGTGTCTGTCCTCTAGAACCTGTCTCTTATACACATCTAGATGTGTATAAGAGACAGGTGTGTGTGTGTGTGTGTGTCTCCCCCTCTCCTAAGGCACTGGGGATATTGGAAGCAGCCCTGGCCCTGAGATCTGCACAAGCAGAGGCAATCTTCATGCTTTCAAGGCTTCTAAAGTATTAATCACTTTGCTGCAAGGATGCAGCTNTGTGTAGCCTGTCAGAGCTTCAGTCTTCAGTCTCTATCTAGGGCAGTGACAGCAGCTTGGTGGCTCCACCTTCTCAGGTGAGGTTTGTTCCTGGCAACCATGGGTGGGTTAGCCTTCCCTGTATACTTCACTGCCCAAGCCAAGTGTCCTGTAGCCTGCACTACAGTGTCTGGCCCTCCTGTTCTCCACAAACTCCACAGCTGTCTCTCATGGAGGGCTGTGGCAAATTAATTTCAGGCTCTCACAATCGTGGGTTGTTCCTTTGTTCTTCTCAGCCTTCCAGGGTACTATAGTTTCAAACAACAGGTTCTCTTTTAAGATGGTGCCAGGTCCCTGCCCATGAAGTCAGTCAGTCACACAAGGAGACAAAATGGAATTCCTCTTCACTGTCTGCTAGAGGAACAACTGTCTCACTAATCCAGAAATTAGTTTTGAGGCTTGTGAGTTCTGTGTGCTTTCCCCAAAGGTAGTGGGTTTGCCAGTGTCTTCTCAGCAGAGCCACCTGCCTGATCTTAAAGTCTTCTGCTGCCCTCTCCCACCAGAAGCTTCCTTTGGAGCTCTTTAGTGTGTTGCCTGTCCCTTTCTCCACGCTTCNCAGGTATCCTGCAGCTCTCTGTGCGAATTTCTGAAGTNTGTCCTCTTTTCCTCTGCTTGGAGGAGATTCTATTTTTCCTTCTGCTGACCTTTCTCTGTTATCAGGTCACAGGAAGGAGACTTCTAGTTTACCATCTTACCCTGGGTTTTGATGTTTCAGTATTTCCCCTCATTGTGGACATTGGTAAAAACCAGATTGCCCAGTAGTTACTGTGGCCTCTATGCTTTTATTTATTTATTTATTTTTGATTGAGAATAGCAGGAGGTTCTATTTTGTATTTTGGGGTGACTTTCCTGTAGGGTTTGGAATACCTGTTTTTTCTTTCAGAAATACTGGTAGATGTCCACACCAGTGGTATAGTGGTTAGCATAACTGCCTTCCACAAATACAGGTTAGTAGATAACCACTCTTCATTGCTGTCTCTTATACACATCTAGATGTGTATTCACTTGGTAGCCCAGGCTGGCCTCGAACTCACAGAGATCCGCCTGCCTCTGCCTCCCGAGTGCTGGGATTAAAGGCGTGCGCCACCACCGCCCGGCTCATTGTTTCAAGTTTTAACTCTTGTGAATTTATAAAAACAAATTATATATGCACTTAGCTGTTTCCTAAAAGTGTGGCCTGCTGGCTCCTCTCCCTGGTTCGGTCCTTGGTTTATACAGGACTCTTTGGAAAGTGGTCTGTTTAGTCATCCCCACAGTCCTTTGGTGGGTGGGGTTTTCTGTCTCTGATTGCTTTGATCTCTCATGAATTTTGGCTGATGGTAGTTGCAGTGGAAGAGACTATGAGCCTTTTCAGTTGTGCCTTAAGCAAATTTGCAAGGGAGCCCTGATGTTAACTTTGGCAGGTTTCATGCCTGCAAATATTGATTGAGCCAGAAGTCCTCACTGTAAAATGTCACCAGTGAATGTGCAGCCAGTGCAGGCAGGGGGACTCATTACGGCAGCTCGTCTGCAGCTTCTGGGTCAGGCCACTCACTACCATCTGGTAAGAACGAATGTTTGAAAACTACCTTTTATTCTGACAAAAGGTAATCAGGAGAGGTTAACAGCCGATGATTTCTGAACAGTTCAGATTGGTTAGACCAATCCATCCCCAAGCTCGGGCTGTGACATCCAAATGTCTAATTATCTCACGGGGTATTAGAACATTTTAAAATGATGAAATCCCAAAGTCATGGTAGGAGGAATTTAATTATGTGTTTGCTCCCTTTCTTCTCTGTGCTACACACCCGCTTTCCTACTGGAAGCATTTCTTCTGAGGAAGAAACAGCAGCAGGAAAGGAAGAGGCAGATAGGATTGCTGTCTTCAACTAGTGCTTATTTTAAAGCCCCATATTTGAGGGTCANGCTGGACTTTGTCCTTCAAGGGCAAGGACTAGGGGTCAGGGAAGAAGACTGTAAGTCGGAAGGGGTTTACCTCAGAGTGGTCAACTCTGAAGGAAAGATCCAGAGATGGGGAAGGGCAGTTAGGTAGGATGGTATGGTAAGCAGAGATGTTAGGAAAGTCCTCGTCCGTGTCTGCCCAGAGACATTTTTAAAGAGGATTCAGACAGCAAATAGATGACTGTTGGGCAACATGGAGGTGCCTAACACTCAGCCTGACTCTAGTGCCTCGGAAGAACCGTGGCAAGGTGTGGACAGGTATTTCCCATAGAGCAGCTACGGAGTCAACTCTTCATTAACAGTTCTCAGAACAGACCACAGGAAAAACACCACCAGAGAGATAGTCATTTGCTTTGCTCTCATGTGTCCTTCCTCTGTCATTGACTGCCGAAAAGTGCAGCTGGGGAAAGGTGACTTGTTAAATATTTTGGTAGTCAAAAGCAATCCTTTTTTTTTGGCTATTTTCCCCCCAGTGATAGTGGGGATTGAACTCTACCACTGAGCTACATCTCCCACCCAGTAATCCCCGTTTTAAAGCCCATTAGTATTGAGAGCCCCCGTCTACCTCAGCCTTGCTGATTTTGAATCAGGTGTCACAAAGATAAGGAACTCTGTGTGCCCTCTGTGGACCACACCATGCCCTGGCTGTAGAAACATCACCTTTATGAGTAGATAAACATCAGAAATGTCTATGAGAGGAGTTATGAATCTCTGTTTATAGTTGTTACCATCCAGGACTGTTAAATAGAGGGAACAGGGTTTGAGTTTGACTCCAAACCCATTCTCCGTTTAGGATAGCACTATTAAAAGAGGGCTGGGGTCACTGGCTCTGGCCATCATTTATTGAAAGTCTTTTGTTGATGGCTGCTAGCTACAGCTCTCCTCTCACATGGGGACCAGTCCATGTTCTTATATTCTACTAGGAACTTTGCCTGCCATCCAGTGACATCCTCAACATTCTNTTGTCTTATTTCCTATTAGTCTTGGGTGAGAATGGAAAAGGGAGGCCACTGTATTGGGAATTACCCTTGCACTCTTGCTCACCATAGACAAGTTGCTTAAACCCTCTGGGCTNGAATTCCTAGTTAGACATTTCTGTCTTCCACCTCTTCTGAGTTCTTCCTATCGTTTAATACTTGAGAAGTTTAAGAACTTCTGAGTTCTTTCTGTCATTTAATACTTGAGCAACAGCGTGCATACCTCACTGGGTAGATCCTTCTCTGAGGTTATCTGAGCTCCTTGTTGCTAGGTGAAGAATTCCTGNTTTGTTTCAAGGTCATGGAAGGCTTCTATTGATGTTTTCTAGTTCCCTTATGGAATTAGGTGTGCTTTCCCCCTCTGTCATTGTGAAAGTGTCTTTCATGAATTATGTCCTTAGCCAGGTAACTTGGAATGCTACATTATCTTTAGATACATGCACATACATTTCCACTGTTGTATCCCAGTGCACATGTGCTATGCATTAATAATTACACTGTTATGTTTTCATAATTTATCATAATGATACCATTATTGCTTACTATAGAAGTTCTCTCCCCACCCCCAACCCTTAAGTCTAATTGAGGTCGAGACAGACCATAAATGTGATAATACAGACTGCATGCTCAGAGGAAATGGAGTGGGTTTCATAGTGGAGCTTTAATTTAGGCCTCGTTCTGGTGGTGTAGCCTCTTCCTATGGTACATTACTTTGAGTCCAATATAACTGCATGTTCCCACAGCCCCTCATTATAGCTGCAGCTCCTCACTGCTTTTTAATTAAAAAAAAATAGAGAGGGGGAAATGAAACCTAAAGCTTAGGTTGGATATTGTCTGGGTACACAGGGAGTATTGCAGGCAGTTTGCTTACTTAATTTTTTAACTCCTTCAAAGCTTTTGTGATGATGTCTTGATTTCCATTTCTGAGGGTTGCAGTGAGAGAAGATGGAGAAGTACACACTTGTGTGCTTACACATACACATACTTGTACAACGAGGTTACTGAAAGGTTAGGCATATGTGTGACCTTGAGGCCTTCCAGTAAGCTTTGAGAGAGTTGAGTCCTGTCTGCATCCTCGAAAGGCTACACTGTCCATATGGTTGGATGGTGACAAGTGCTCAGAGAGCCTTTTATGTGACTGTGGGAGTGAGGCTGGGATCTACGTAGAAGGCTGGAGAAGCACTTCAAGGCTGATATTCTGGAGCATTAGAAGTTAAGAGTTAATCATTTTTCTCCAGTTCTGTGGGCAGCAGAAGCAGAGAAATGACTTCATTAACAACAGTTGCTTTCTTTTGTCATTGCTTCATCTTGAGGGATGCCACATACCTTTCAGGGACCAGAGCAGATTAATCTCCAGAGGTGACTGGTAAAAATGGCTAAACCTCTTCAGATTGGCTGTGTGACATGAGAAGGGTATTGGTGGCCTGAGCTGCTGACCTCTGGCAGGATCCTTTTGGATCAACAGTCCTTTGACTCTCTGCAGTGAAATCAGCCTGGCAGCCCTGAGCTTCTTCCCAGGCACAGCTGTGTTTGTGGGTAATCAGTTGCTTTCCCCGGGGGTGCAGACTGGAGAAACGGAGTCAAGAAGTCTACTTCTAGGTGAGGATATGGAGTCTGCATCATGATTGTTGTGGGTTTCCAGAGCTTTCTAAGAGCCCCTGCTGCATTCCTTGTTGCTGGAAGTTGGTTCCGGTTAGACTTCCTCAGGGAGCAGTATGAGGGCAGCCTGCACATGAAATGGGGCTGGTCTGTGTTGAGCTGAGTGTGAGTCTAAGTGTGAACCATGTGCCAAGGGTTTTTAAAGTATTTTTTTTTAAAGTAGTATTTTTAAAGAAAGGGTAAACTAGCATTTAAAAAATATCGACTACATATTAAATTGCTATTTTAAGTTTAGTGTACTAAATAAAACATCTAAAATTAATTTTACCTGTTTTTTTTTTTACTTTAAAAAATGTGGCTATTAAAAAATATTCATGCCAGTAGCTCGCACTGTGTTTGATTGTACCCTATCCTGGACTGTGAAATGCCAGCAAGGCAGTGTCTATCTTGGGCGTACTCATCTGCCCTGTCCTAGCACAGAGCCTCAGACACAGTTGGCACTTTGGAAATTCTTGGTGAGGAGCCAACCCCAGTTCCTAATTTAGAGCACTGAAGTCTTAGGAATGAGTGGAACCTCTATTGAGAATGCTGGCTTTTGAAAAAGAGACAATCAAGGAGTAAAGAGCAAAATTCTGGCCTCTGAGGGAAAATGCTGAAATCAGACATCTCAGGATGGCCATTGCACAGCTTACCTACCCCCAGGAGAGGGAGATGGCCATGGCTCTGGTGGGACCAGACTTGGCTCTGCCAAGCCGACTAAGTCCAAGAGGAACCAATGCTGTATGTGTGATGCTGAGATAGACCAGTCAGAAAGGTTCTGGAAGCTTATTTGCACTGGCCCTGCCTCTCCCCATGACCCAGTTTAGACTGTACCCAACTGGAAGCCTGGGGCTGCTACTGGGCCACCTGGTTACAATGTTTCATGCCTTAGAAGTCTTTTACCAAGTTGTCGTTGTTGTTAATGACTTAACAAATACCACTTTAACTTAACCAAGGTTTTACGTGACTTATATCTGTGGTTACATTTAAGTCCCTCAGAACTGTGTCACTGAGAGTTGCATAATCAAGGTGGATGGGCACATTCTCCAGTGTGCCACTTCAGAAGGGGTCAGCTTGTCTCTGCAAGTGTTTATTGAGAGCTAGCTGACACCCCAGGCATCCTGTTCCCTGCTAATACAACAGAACTGTTAACTACTTCTGGTCCCCAGAGATGTGGTGGGTTAAAGTGCTGCCCAAGGAAAGTGCTATTTCAGTGGACTATTAGAGGTGAGGCTGAAACTCCTCCCCTGACCTTTAAAAAAGTAGGTTCTAAAGGGACAAGACCACTGTTGTTTCTAGTCTGCCCTTCTTGATGGTGGCAGCATTTAGCTTCCTTCNGGTAATTGTGGCCCCACCACCTTTTCTCTCCATCCCGAAATCCCCTCTTCATGGAGAACTCTGGAGCTCATGCCTTGACTTGGCTGCTGCAGCAGGCTCGCACTAATCACAATCGCAGCAGGGCTTGTTTTATGAGCCTGAAAGATTCCTGTTCCCAGGAGGCTGAAGTTCCTCACCTGCTGGGGAGCTACAGAGTTTTGTTTGAAGCCTGGTTCCTTGAGGATGAAGCTACCTCCCTTTCCCTTCCCACTTGAAAGCATCTTAAGGTCTCTAGCTACTGGCCTGTGGGGACCTCCTCCCCCTTTAAGGGTAGAACAATAATGACAATACTAAGTTTTTATACTTAAGGAAATTGGGTGTGTCCCAGAGAGACTCAAAAGAGAGTGAAGAATAGCAAATGGTACTCTACAAACGGAACTATCTAATTCTTCTGAGCACCATCATCTGCTCAGGCTGCTGAAGCACCTGGTGTGTAGAACCAGCAGGATTCACATGGACAGAGGAGAATGACTTTGCACCCCTGGCATGGTGCAATTCAGAGGCGGTCACAAGGCAAGATGTGTGATGTGCATGATGAAAGTTTGTCTGTTATTACCAGACACCTTAGCAGGGTGTCGGTGAGCACAGCAATTGCCTCTGTTTGGTAGTAACAACCCACATTGCACTATTACACTCTCAGCTGGTGCAGTTGTCGTTGGAGAAGGAAAAATTCATGAAGGAGCCCATCTCAAGTGTCTTGTTGGAGAAGATAGAATCAAGTGTTTTGCCTGATAGTGGTAATTTTCTTTGTTTGGTACTGTTGTACTTTAGAGTGTTTTCCCTTTAAAAGCAGCTTTTTAAAGTGCACAAGGAAAAGGGCTATAGTCCTCATTTGCCCTTTAGGAAGCTAAGGCTTAGGGAGGCAGACCATATGCCCAAAGTTGTGCTAGTGGCAAGCTGAGCCATTTGGTGTCTGCCATGTTGTTTCTCTTAGTTTTGAAGCTCATTTTAGTGTGCCCTGCTTTAGTCTAACTTAGTAGGACACAACAGTTGTGCCCTGTGTTAGCCAAGAAACAGTGAAGCCCTAGGAGTCTGTTAGGAATCAGGAAGCACTGTTCTATGGGGTTAAAGGCTTTACCACCTTTTGTAGTACTGTACTTCTGGTACAAAAAAAAAATAAAATTTTTGTTGTTGAAAACTATTTTGAGGCTGGAGAGAAAGGAGGCTTAGCTGTTACAAGCATATACTGCTTTTGGAGAGGACCAAGTTCAGTTTTAGCACCCACATCGGGCAGCTTACAACCTCCTTCAGCTCATGTTTCTGGTGCTCCTACTCTGTCTTCCAACCTGTAGGCACTTGCACTCATGTGTACAAACATACATTTCAAACACATAATTAAAAACTAGTGGAATATTAAAATGTACTTGTGTGTGTTGTATTCAAGTGTGTGTGTGTGTGTGTGTGTGTGTGTGTGCACGTGCGCGTGCGGTTACAAGTGCCTATGCAGCAATGCCCAGCTGTTTTTCATGTGTGCTGGGATCTGAACTCAGATCTTCATGTGTATACAGCAAGTGCTCTTATTCACTGAGTCATCTCTTCGGCCCTAATTTTTTTTTTTTAAATTGACAACTCTGTTTATAGAGCACAATGTATTTTGGTATGTTGAAGGGAGCAGGCAAAAGCATCTTGGCTTAAGTACTACCATTTTGACTTCAGATTTCACTCTGTAGGATGAAATAAAGTTCAGGTTCCCAAGCCCTAGGGGAGCTGAGAACTCTCCAATGGCTGACCAACCTCTTCCCTAAACCATAGGAAATAGTCATTATGTATCTTTAGTTCTCTAGAAACATTATGGTTGTTCCCAAAAACAGAAAGAACAAATGAATCTGATTGGTTGAACTGAAAGGCATGCATTATATATTGATTGACAATGATGGAACATTCAGGGAAGCCCTTAATCTCTAAATCCTGATTGGTGAAAATTGTAACTAACTTGGCAACAAATGTTTGTGATTTTTGTGTTTATAAACCCCACTTCTGCCGCTGCTTGGGGCTGTCAGGAGAAACAAGGCTCCTGAGTCCTTGTCCTGCAGCCCTGATTGATCAGTGACCTGCTTATGTGGTGAATTAATAAAATCTTTGGAACCCATAAGTGTTGTCTCTCTCCTTCCTTATGGCACATGACGGGCTAGGTGTAACTATATGTTAGCAATATAGAATGCACAGATTTATCACTGTGTACTTTTTGTGGAGAAAATTTAAAATATTTTTTTCAAATTTGAAGGATGCAGGGTGTTAGTATGTGTTGCATGTACCATTCTGCTCGCCAAATGACTAAAGCTAATTCTTCCAGTCGTTCCTAACCATTCTTGTAGTCACTGCTTCTGAGATCTTTTCTATAAATGAGATCGTGTGGCATTTGACTCAGCAGAGATGTCTTCCAGATTGCCCAGTTGTGGTACATGCCCAGAGTCATATTGCTAGTGATAGCCTTTCTTCCCCTGGCTGAGTGGTACTCGGGAGAGCACACTCCACATTTCTTCCATCTGCTGATGGGCACCTTGCTCCTGTCTCCTAGCTCTTGTGAATAGTGCTACACTGAGTGTCTCGGTGCAGGAACCTCTCTGCAGTACTGCCTTCACTTCCTTTGGAGACTGCTGGATCACATGGTGGTCAGTCTATTTTCAGTTTTCTGAGGAGCCTCCACACTNTTTTCCCGTAATGGCCATGTTAACTCACATGCCCGACAGCAGGGCACTCTTGGGGTTTCCTGTTCTCCACACCTCCTTCGCTATCCTAACAGACTAGACCTCATGGTTTCATTTTGTGTTTCCTAATTAATAACATTGGGACTTTACCCTCTTCTTTATCTCTTAGCCATTTCTGTATGTTCTCTTGAGTGGGCAGCCCTTGCCTGGCCTCTGGCCATCTCTTCTCCTGCGTAGTAGAATCTGAAGTACAGTAGACTTGGAAGTTACCAATGTATCATTCTTTCTGAACTTGATAGAAGATGTGTGCTGAGGGGTGGAGGTTGGGGATTGTATCTTGCAAGGAAAGAGCCTAACTCAGTGTCGCCATGTCAGGGTGGCCTTTTTCCCTTGTGATTTGTATACACACCGGGAATCTTGTGAAGTGGTACAACCTTATTTAAAAAAAAAAAAAGTGTGTCTGTAAAACCATTGAAGGTCTGAAACTTCATAGAGCTAGCATCACTGTTCTGTGGAAAAGGTAAGCCATGGCACTTTGTTATCAGGATCCTTGGATGCTTTTAGAATGCTTGATGTCTATTCTTCCCCACCACCACCACCACTTATGACAGGGTTTCTCTGTGTAGTCTTGGCTATCCTGGAACTCATTCTGTACACCAGGCTGGCCTCGAACTCAGAGATCCACCAGCCTCTGCCTCCTGAGTGCTATGATTTAAGGTGTGTGCCACCATGCCCAGCTGCCTGTCTCTTCTTCAGCTCTAATGTCCTATGTTTCTTTTCTTTTTCTCAGCCCAATAGGGGCACAAAACGACCCCGAGATGATGAAGAAGAGGAACTGAAGACACGTCGAAAGCAGACTGGTCCTCGAGAACGTGGCCGCTATCGAGAGGAGGAGCCCACAGCAGCTGAAGAAACAGACGATGATAAAAAAAGGCTGCTGCAGATTATTGACAGGGATGGCGAAGAAGAAGAGGAAGAGGTAGTGAGCCAGAGCTGGGCAGGAGCTGACGGAGTGACCCTGACACACCATCTGTGGCTTAACTGGGGAAAGGTTGGGTGGGATAGAAGAGTCTGGAAAAGGATTTGCAGAATAAGGAACGTTGAGGGAACAAAGAAGAAGGATGGCTGGTGTTGACAGGAGAAAGCTAGCAAGAACTTCCTGAGCCACCATTCTGAGGACATGTAGAAGACCCATCATTTTTAAATATAGTCCGTAATCCAAAAGACATGTCAAATCCTGTCAATCACACAGGTAGAGAGTTCAAAGTACTATTAGATTAGCTATTTGGGTCTTGTTGAAGCATGGTGATTCATGCCTATAGTCCTAGCTATCAGAAGCTGAGGTTAAGAGGATCACTTGAGCCTAAGAGTTCAAGACTAGCCCTGGCAATATATATATAGCAAGACCTTTCTCAGAAAAACAAAGCAACAGTCAATCCTACAACAGTTGAAGGAAGATAATACCTTTGGGCTGTTGTACTCAATCTTGCCCTGCACCTTTGAATAATCTCCTTTATGCCTTATGTGCCTGGGTTCTTCCCATTAGGTCTAGGTCAGGTGTTTTCTCCTCCAAGAAGCCTAGCCCATCTCTGAGGTGGCCCTGCAGGCCGTTTTCAAATTCTCTTCTGATTTGATTCTGTATATAGTCTTCATAGCATGAGTCGTGGTTGGCAATCTTTATTTATCTTCCATTTGCTTTCCTCCCTTGGCCTCCCATGAAAATGGCCTGGCTCTGTTTTGTTCACAGCTCTGTCTCTGGCACTTGGAGCAACATCTAGCTCTTCATAGGCCCTAATAAATATTTATTGAATGAGTAAATGAATGGAGCAGAGAAGCATAGAGGTAAGATATCAGTGATTAAAACAAAACGACCTTACCTTGTGTCTTTTTAAACCCTTAAGTGCTAACTTATATGTGCTTTCACTCTGGCATTTTGTTCAATATGAATTATGGAAATAGATTCTGAAGAGCCAGCTGTTTTCTGGTTCCCTAGAAGACATGATGCTAAGTTTGGCTTTTAAAAATGAGGCAGGAGCACGGATCTGAGAAGAAAAAAAAATTTAATTTGTATTCCAAACAGGTCTTTTCTATGTTACGACAATAGCCCCTTCTTCTCTGGGGTCTGGACCAGTGCTGTCTGGGGTTCTGCCCCTAAAATATACTGGTATTTGGGGAGTCTATGGGAGAGAGTCATGAGTTCTGAATTGCCTCTCCGAAGGCAGCAGCCTCGAAGGGCTTACACAGTGTGTGGAGCTGACACTCTCTCTCCTCCCTCTGGCTTCTGCTCAGTCTGTTCACCCTGTAGTTAATTGGAAGGTAGAATTCCTGTGTAGACGATTTTGGGGGACTGGGACAGTGGCTGTCATGGGTAAGTGGTTTCTAGCCTGGGAGACAGAAATGTAATGGGGGAACAGCCTTTCTATTAAGGGACAGGGACAAAGAGATCACTTTGTAAAAATGACACGCAAAAGGCTAAAAGTCCAGGAGTTATTTTCTCACTGCTACCCAAGTCCCATCTGATGGAAAACAAGTGGCACTTGCCCCTGTGGTCACATGGGCTTGTAAAATATTATTGTCCTTTTTGTGCTACATCACCAGCATTCATCTTTCTGAAATCTCCTGCTGGTTTCTGACGTTGAGCTATTGGAGATACTGCTGAGGCTGATGACTAAGACTGATAATTCGGTTGCCTGGTGTTGGAGAGGAATTAGAGGAGGGAGGCCAAACTCTGGAGAGGCTGGGATGCTGGAGATCCCACAAGAACTGCACTCACATGAATGTAGTTCCCCCAGAGTGGTCAAAATGTTAGTGAGGGAAAGCAAAGCAGTGGCTGTGAGGGAGGCTGGAAAGTGAATTAGCCGTTCCCTAGACAGGATTCCATTGCTTCAACCCTCTTGGTATGCTGGGTATGCCATGTCTCTTGCTATTAAGAACAGCATCATTATTCATTACTGGAGTTCACCAAACAGTTTTATGTACACAGTTTGTTCAGGTCATCTCTGTGACCTTGAAAGATCCAGCAAACATTTTCATTCCAGCCTTCCCTCCATCTAGTCAGCAGATCTTCACTGGGTGCCTGTGAGGAGCAGGTACTACAGAATCAGCAGTAAGAAAGAAGGCATGAGCCATCTCCAGGTTGTTATGTCTGCCCTGTTGTTGCTTTTTAATTTAAAAATTAAAAAATTTTTTTTTCATACAGATGTTTTGTCTCTAGTATAGATACATGTATGGTGTCCTCAGAGGCCAGAAGGTGGCATTGGATCCTGTGGAACTGGAGTTACAGACAGTTGTGAGCTGTCCCATGTGGGTGCTGGGAATCAAACCTGGGTCCTCTGGAAGAGCAACCAGTGATCTTAACTGTGGAGCGGCCTCTCCAGCGACAGTGTCTGCCCTGATTTGAAGTTGGAGCAATTAGCTGGGCCAGATCCTTCCAGACTTTCCTTCTGTAGGCCACATGAAGGGTTAGGGATTTTATTCTAGAAACCAAGGGAATGAATTTAGGAAAGATTGATGAGGAGGTGTGAGATAGACCTGCCAAGGCCTTGAAGTTGTTAGTGAAGTTTTGTTGCTATGTGGTTGATGGGGAGAGAGTCGAGGCTCTGAGTCCTAACCAAGCCAGACACTGACTTTGGTTTTCACCATGTTGGGGAAGCCCTCTTAAACTGTAGACCTGGGAGGGGTGAGAGCCCAGCAGAGAGCTTCCAGATCCTGAAGTCGATAAAAATCTAAGAAATGTATCATGCTCAAAATGAATGTATAGGTTTCTCCCACTTAAAACCCAATATAGGAAGAACATTGAGATTTCATAATAAAATAATAGCTAGTATTTCTGAGTCCTTATAGAATTACAGGATGATTCAGTGCTTTCCAAAAGGATCTATTTCAAGTTCTCCTAAAAGCAGTTTCTTTATTGCTTTTAGGTGTGAGTTATGGCCATTACTATAGAGTGGAGAAGCTGGAAGTTGGGAAAGTGTTAGAGAGGCAGGATGCCTTGCTACATTAATTTGAACTGGAAAGTGAACTGAAGAGACAACATTTCTGAAATTTCTGTATAGGTTCTGTGTGTGGGGAAGATAAATGATTCAAAAGTTAAAAAAAGATTTATGTGTATATAAGTATAGGTGTTGGTAGAGGCCAGTAAAGGGTATCAGATCCCCTGAAGCTAAAATTGCAGGTGGTTGTGTACCACGTGGTGTTGGTGCTGGGAACTGGACTCAGAATCTCTGAAGAATAGGAACTCTTAACCTCTGAGCCCTTTCTCGGGCCCCTCAATATATATAATCAATTCATTTATTTTTTTAGGTATCTCTGTGGTGTATGAAGCAAGACAACTCTGTGGTTCTACTTTTCTAATGCTTCCTCTGAGCAAGGTTCCCCAAAAAGCTTTATTTTTTATATTTAATATTTATTCATTTATTTTGAGGCAGGGTCTCCCTAGGTAGCTCTGACTGGCCTAGAATTGATTATGTAGACCAGGCTGGCCTTAGACTTGTGGCAATCCCACTGCCTTAACCTGAGTGTTGGGATTATAGGCATGTGATATCATGTCCAATTATTAACCGGCCAGCCAGCCGGCCTCCCTCCTTTCTTGCCTCCCTGCCTCTCTCCCTCCCTTCCTTTTTTACCTTACCATGTCCATGTAGCCAGGGCGCCCTCAAACTCATGATCCTCTTGCCTCAGTGCCACATCTGGCTCAAGGTTAACTAATCCTTGATGCCACACTAGCATTCCAAAGTACCTGTCTCTTCCTCTCAGTAGCTAAGGAGGACCAGGCACAGAAACATGTGAGAATGTGAAGCAGTGTGTGTAGCTCCCCAACTGCCATTCATCCCTTCTGGGCTGTGCAGAAACAGGCACTAGAGCAACCTCGGCCTATAGACCGATTTGTGACCTCTGGTGTGAGGAAGAGACTAGAGGTCCCTGGCACTAACTTGGGTTTGATCTTAAGCAAATTCTTCTTAGTTTCTGACTCTTTCTTGCCTGTGCATCAAAGGGACAAGATAAACATTGACTAAAAGTAGCCAGCATCATTGATTACTCTGAGAAATCTTTGCTGGATGATCGTCACTGCCTGAGACAGAGCTTCCTGGTGTAGAGGCAGGACATTACATGTGACACCCAGGATGATGCCTCTCACCACCGTTGTGGTTGGGGAGGAAAAGCATGTACTGTGCATTGAACTTGAGGAGGCCCGTGGCAGCAGGTGGACAGAAGAGCCATAGTGAGTGATTGGGACTGTGAGATCCCTNAACACTGAAGCCGTTGTTCTTGTTCCAGGAGGAGCCACTGGATGAAAGTTCAGTGAAGAAGATGATCCTCACATTTGAAAAGCGATCATATAAAAACCAGGAGCTGCGGATCAAGTTTCCCGACAATCCAGAGAAGTAAGGCCCCACTTTGCTGACACCCCTTCTCCTCCATGGTGGCCTGTTTTCACATTTATTGAATTTGTTGTTTGCTTTGTTGGCTTTTTGTGACTTGATCAGGATCCCAGTGTGGCCCACATGTTTGGGAAGTCCCTGGAAGGACACACAGGCCTTGAATCAGTGATGCTGGGGGCTGTGCTTTATTATGGCAGGAGTCCACAAAGTTGTTGGCTAGAAGAAATGCACATCTGCAGTCTAGAGAAGTCTGTGTCCAGGCTTCCTGTTTCCCTCCACTGAGGGAGGGCAGACAGACCGCACTGCATCTTCCAGCAGCGGACTGCATCTTCCAGTAGTGGACTGCGCTGGTGTGTTTGTGTCCTGGGAGGCTGACTTTTAAGCAGGCTTCCTAAAGAGCACCCTACTTTGGTAACTCTTTCCTACATCATTCTTTCAGTGCCCCCAGGATGCCACCCACAGCTGCCAGGTGAAAGCTTTATTGCAGAGAAAATGTCCCAAGCTCTTCTGTGTGAAGCAACTAACTGGGTTGTTGGGNAGTTTGAGAACAATGGCTAGCTCACNTCTGTGCACCTGCACACAGTAGATGCTTCTGAAATGTTTTTTACTGTGAGGTGCCACAGTGTGAGATCTGGGATCTTTCAATCTTGAATCCCAATTAAAAAGGATTAAAGATTTGTATAGATTTTAGAGTTCTAAATCTGTTTTCTTCCCCGTCTTTCTCCTTTCCCAGATAAATGGTTTAATGAATTTTAATAGGCCCAAAGCCCTGAGGCAATTAAGAGTTGGATGGTAGAATCTTTGCATTCGAGTTTGTAGGTTACTAGGGAGACTGACTATTAATGTGAGGTGGAAGGAAATACACAGGTAGAGATGTAAGCAGAGCGCTGTGGGAGCATGGGGGAAGAAGGAGCAAATGCTTTGTTGAGGACCTCACAAGAAAGGTAGTGTTGGGGCTGGACTTTGTGTTAGGCATGCAGTACTGCGGAGATGGCTCAGAGGGTGAAGTACTTGCCACACAAGTGTGAGCACTTAAGTTTGGAACCTGCGAACTCATGTAAAGCTGGGTAGGTAGTTCCTACATTGAGATAGGGGCAGAGATGGAAGAATCCCTTGACGCTCAGGGGCCAGCTAGCCTAGTGCATACAGCAGAGTATAAGAGACTGTCTCAAACAAGGGAGAAGGTAAGGATAGCACTTAAGGTTGTTTTCTGGTCTCTGCGTGTGCATCATGGCATGTGTGCCTGCACACACAGACACATTTACACACAGATACATGCACACAGTGCACATGCTCGAGAAGATGAGAAGCAGAGGAAGGAGAGAAAACACAAAACCCAGTATGTAGAGGGTGGAAAGTCTTCAAGCAAGCCTAGGAGGCATTGTGACTCAGTATTCTCCTTTTCTGTGGTTGAAGGGACAGGGCAGGGAAAACCCAGCCCTCTGTGACAGCAGCTAGATCACAGCCCAGCTTCCTAGTACCTACATTATCTCTGGTGTTATGCTGACCTCCACTGCACAGAAGCAGATCACACTGTAGTGTGTGTGTGGGTTTCATTACACAATTATCACATAGACGGGTGCTATTGTAAAAGTAGTTTCAATGCACAAGTAGAATAAGAAATGGAAGTCACTTCACTGCACTGACCCTACTACTACCCCAGTACCTACAGCTGACCTGGTGACCGATTCTGTGAAGATCCCTTTAGACTGTTTTCTGTACCTTGTTTTATACTATATAAAGATTCAGCCTATATAAATTTGAGTTTATATAACAGGAAATGTTTTCCTATTAGTGTCTGCCTATTTGTCTTTGTGTTTTGGCTGGTACACAGTATTTCATGGTTAGGAAATCCCACAATGTATTTAGTTATTTTTGTATTGATTGGACTTTAGGTTATTTTAAATTCTTAAAATTTTTTTTTTATTTCATGTATATGAGTGTTTTGCCTTCATGTTTGTCTGTGTACTACATGTGTGCCTGGTACCCATGGAGGTCAGAAGAGGGTGTTAGATCCCTTGGGACTGGAATTACAGATAGTTGTGAACCACCGTGTTGGAGCTGGGAATTGAACCTGGGTCCTCTGGAAGAGCAGTCAGTGCTCTTAACTGCTGAGCCATCTGTAGCAGTTTAGATTATTTTAAACATTGGCTTTTATAAGCAGTGCTGGGTAGACTTCCTTGTGTATATACATACTTTTGTGCTTGCATATTCCTATAGGAATTCCTAAACATTGACTGCCCGGACTGAAGGACATACAACTGAAATCTTTGAAAGCTACCTCGAACTACTTGTTCTATCCCTTCCTTCTTCTTCCAGCTGCATCTCCTTTCCCAGTTCTCACAGTATACATAGCCACTCTTCAACACCTTTGCTGTTTGGTTTCTTGTTTCCCTATGTTGGGCTCTTGCAGTGGGATGTAGATTGTGTCTTGTTTGTTCCTGTGGCATTGCTTCGGTGTCTGCTGGGCTGCAGGTGCTCAGTAAACATGAGAGCTCCTGTGCAGTCTTTGTCATCTTTATTGT
>LZPO01066434.1:150399-178766 GCA_001675575.1 Neotoma lepida | reverse complement strand
TATCCTCAGAGAAGAGGGCACTGGATCCCCTGGAGCTGTAGTTACAGATGGTTTATGAACTATCCATGTGGGTTCTGAGAACCAAACTTGGGTTGTGTTGTATAGTTCTATGTCAATTTGACACAAGCTAAAGTCATTTGAGAGGAGGGAGCCTCAACTAAAAAAAGTGCCTCCACGAGATAGTACTGTAGGGCATTTTCTTAATTAGTAATTGATGGGGGAGGCAGCCCATTGTGGGTGGTGCCATTCATGGGCTGGTGGTCCTGGGTTCTATAAGAAAGCAGGCTGAGCACGCCATGGGGAGCAAGCCAATGAGCAGCACCTGCCTCTGTGGCCTTTGCATCAGCTCTTGCCTTCAGGATCCTGCTCTGTTTGAGTTCCTGTCCTCACTTTGTTCAATGATGAACAGTGATGTGGAAGTGTAAGCCAAATAAACCCTTTCTTTCCCAAGTTGCTTTTGTCATGGCGTTTCATCAGAGCAATAGAAACCCTGACTGAGACATGGGTGTTCTTAACTGCTGAGACATCTCTCCAACCTGACTGGACTTTCTTTGCACTGAACAAGTTTCCCCCTGAGTATTTATTTCAATCTCTTTCTCTGGTTGCTGGATTTCAATGCCTGATGTGCACCAGAGTTGATCTCTCTCACTGCAGAGCTATGCAGCACAGGGCTGGGTATTTCCTTAGCTGGTTTGGCTGTAGCATTTCTGGGCCACAGCCAGCCATTATCCTTTTTTGTGGGGTGCTCTGGGAATAGGCTGGTATCTGGGCGTTGTATATTGGAGATAGAAGTTACCGTTCACCACATGGCTGTTGAGGCATGCATAGCAAAAGAGGACTGGGATTTTGAGGTACCCTCTGATGTACCTTTGTGGGTTTTGCCTTGGATCAATCCTATGGAGATTCCCTCAAGCTCCTGGAGCTGTCTCTGGTCGGGAGCCAGTTTTCCAGTCACACTCAGCACTGTTTAGGCATCCTGGGGATGCTAGGTAGGTGTCAGATGGAAGGATAGGTGAATGGGCAGATCTGTCATGGCCCTGGGCCACTGAGCCTCCATGGCCCCACAGTCTAGCATCCAACCACATGCTTACATGGTCCCCTGGCCAGCGATAGCCTCTCCATTCTTCCCCAACCCTTCACATCTAGCCCCTGCTTTACAGAACCTTGAGTCTTCCTTGTCATCCCATCCTCAACCCCAATTCAAAGGGTCTTGGGTTCCTAGTCACTGTGAGACACATGGACCCTGGAAAATCATGCAGCTTTCTGCCTCATGCTCTGGCCTGTCTTTGACTTATTTTCTGCCCAACAGCCTATATTAGACATTGTCTTTCATCCCCTGTTCCCATCATCCTGGTCATAAATGGAGGAACAGAATGAGGGTGAAGAGAGAGGGCAAGGTATGGGCTGGCCTGGCTGTCTGTGTGTCCTCAGCCTGACTGTTTACTCACCAAGTAACTCTGACAACCGTATTTTAGCCCTCAGTAGCTCACTATCCTCCCCTATACCAGTAGAGTAAATAATAGTACATTCTTCCAGGGATGTAGGGCAGATTAAATGAGTCTGTTACATTTACAGCCCTAGAACTAGGCAGAACTGGGTTAGCACTTGGTATATAGTAAGTAGTATTTGAATGTTAGCTGCTGTGAGATTGTCCCATACCTTGCCCTCTCTCTTCACCCTCGTTCTGTTCCTCCATTTATGACCAGGATGATGGGAACAGGGGATGAAAGACAATGTCTAATAGGCTGGTGGTGATGATGGTGATGGTGATAGTGGTGATGGTGATGATTTTGTTGGTGATGACGTTGATGATCAGAATGATGGTGGTAGTGATGACGGTCATGACGGTAGTGGTATAATGTGGTGATGGTGATAGTGGTGATGGTGGTGGTAATAATAGTGAGAGTAGTTATGGTGGTAATAGTGTGTTTGACAGTGCTGCTGCTGGTAGTGGTAGTGTTGACAGTGGTAGTCATTGTAACGGTGAGAATGTTAGCAATAATGATGGCAACGATGGCAGTGATGTTGACAGTGATGATAGCGATGACAACAGTGATGATGGTGAAATGATGGTATTGTGGATGATAATGGTGACAATGGAGATGGTGGTGATGGTAATGATTATGATGTTGGTGACAGTGATGTTGGTAGAGGTATTATGATGGTACTATTGGTGGTGGTGGTGATGGCAAGAGTGGTGATGGTGATGGTGATGAGAATGGTGACGATGGTGATCATAACCATGGTGATAGAGATAGTTACAAAGTGTGATGATGAAATAGATGAGGTCCTTTGTAATAGAGTTCAACATATGGAGCAGAGTGGATTTAATGAAAATTCTAGAGAGTACATTGGAGAGCTTGGACACTGGCCAGTATTTCTGGGGACTGTGCTGTCTTTGTTAGCAGTGTCAAATGGACGTAGCAGACTCACAATACTGGAATCCATGCAAACTGATGGCAGGATTGCTCTTTCTGAGTGTGGCCTAGAGCCTCCAAGAGTGTCAAAGATGACTTTGGAGCTGTGATTCTCACTTCCTCTGTGGCACAGGACCCATTTTAAGATTCCCAATCTGTTACACATTGATCCTTTCGTGGATGTGGGAAGAAACATCATCAACACATTTCTCTTAGGGGTGCAGGAATGTTCACTGTACCAGCCAAATACTTACTTTGTTGCCACTAGCAACACCTTCCAGGTGGCCATTGGTCAATGATCACCATTGCTGTCATTATCATCATCTTTGCCATCATCATTACTGCCACTGCTGTCACTACCACCGTCAACAGTGGCACTATCATGCTACTGGATAGCGTCACTGTAGTGTGACTCAACTGCAGAGCCTCCCTGGTCAAATGGCCATTGTCCCTTCTATCTCTCTTCAGCATGCTGAGTGTCCATATAGAGAAGAGAGTTTTACTTGTGACTGGAGCTATCTTTGGTACCCAATACCGGCTGTTTTCCCTCATCTAAGGAGCAGAGAACAGTCTCAGGCATGCAGCCATGGAAGGGCACAGAGCCTTGCCAGGATGTAGTAATTACATTGACTCGTGTCCATTGCATTTATTCTGTGGCTGCATAACATTTCTGGAAATTGACTCTGATATTCCTAGCAGAGTCAAAATGTAAAGTTCTTCTCATAGAGAAGTTCATTTAGGTGCCTAAAATAAGTTCCTTAAAATATAAATTATACAGTTAGTGCATCTGAATGTATTCACACAGCAAAACCCACGGAGGTGGTGCCAGGAGGGTCCTTGACACCTTTGCAGAGTACTCTTGCCAGAACTCAGACCAGCAGGTGGCGTTAGGGGGGATGTAAAAGTTTGGGGTCACTTGGGGTCATGTAAACTGTTCTACCTCAACCTTGGGTAGGGTCAACTTCCTCATCACAAACCCCTGCAGTGAGAGAAACCACAGACCAGGTTAGGTGTTGTATCCTGAGAATGTGGGACTGATGACTCTTTTCCCAGGGAGGCTCAATGTTCAACTTTAATTCAAGCCTCCACTCCTTGCTCAGAACCAGACCCATGCCTTGGCATATGTAAGCCATTGAATCACACGTCTTCCTGCTAGGTACGGTCTCCCTGCTCTTTTCTTTTCTTGGCTCTATCTTTCATCTCACCCATCACCTACCTCATAAAAATTGTAGGAAACCTTTCAATCTTTCCCCTTTTCTTTTGGATATGGTGGGTAATAAATCAATGTTGAACAGATAAATAATGACAAAACTTCAAACCATGTGATCTTTTCACGTGGTCAGGACAGAGGGGCAAAGAGCATTGTGGGACACCAGCTTTGCTCTCCAGCTCGGGCTGGTGATGTCACACTTGTTCCCAGCATTAATTTCTATTCTTTGCCGGTGTTCAGATCTCAGACCTCTATTTCAGATACAACACAGAACTCTCTGAGGCTCATATTTGCATCCTGTGTGGGCCGAGGTGCCTGGCTTCATTCTTGCTATATATACCCAGCATCTCCTGGGTATTTTTAAATGCGTCTCTACGGAGCCAGCTTCTTTGTCGTGTACAGGCTCATCACCGTACCAGTGAGCTGCCATGTGGTTTTCAAAGTCCTGGGGCAGATGGCACAGAGGCCATGTGTGTTCACAAGTGGGCACCATGCTCCTTGCAGGCTACAGGGCCACCTTGGAGGGAGGGCAAGGCTCGGGTTCTGAGCTGTTGGTGCCCTCTTGCAGGATGCCAGGGGATTGCATGACGTGCTGCTGCATCTAGCCATCAGAGAGCCACTGTCCCTTCCTCTGCACCTTACCCTCACCCCGGTCACATCCTGCCTCCTGGTATCCTGCAGAGTGCAGCTCACTTCTGTTTACTTTGTCCCCTCTGTCCACCGTGCTGAGGAATGACCTCTGGATGACTGCAGAGGCTCCTCAATCCCCCTCCTCTGTTAGGACCTCTAATTGAGTCTCCGATGGGTAACTGGGGCAACCTTTGTGTGTATGTGTGTGTTCCAGTGTGTACATACACACATGTAGATGCCGGTATGTGCCTGTGCATGTAGAAGCCAGAGGTCAACAGCCTCAGGTGTTATTCCTCAGTCCTCATCTGTCTTGATTCTGAGATAGTCTTTCACTTGGATCTAGGGAGCGCCATGTGGGCTAGGCTCGCTGTCCAGTGAGCCCCAGGGATGCTTTGTCTCTACCTCCCTAGCAATGGGATGATTAGCATATGACACCACACCTGGCCTGTGTGTGTGTGTGTATGTGTGTGTGTGTGTGAAGGTTCTAGGAGTTGAACTCAGTTTTCATGCTTTCAAAGCCCACAGTTTACCACTGAGCTGTCTCCCTAGCCTGGGTGTGATCTTTTGTATCTGAAGTGTCATCGGGCTGGACACTCATGCTGTCCCATGCCCATGTTCCCATACTGCTTAAAATTCCTCAGTAGTCTAGCCAGGATTTACAAAAGGAAACAAACCAACAAATGACATCCTTCAAATAACAAGAGACCTCACTCACCATCACACCAATTTCACTTTCCCCGCTCCTGCAGCCTGGTAATGGCATGGTCCTCTCACCTAGGGATGTAGAGATTTGCTCTAACCAGTAGAGTTACCAGTCAGGTAGCTCCACCCCCATTGCCATGACAGCGGGTCTATGCCCAGCAGTGTCCTGCTTGTTCTGGCCTTCCAACAGCTGCCCTGCACAACTCCCTGCTCAGCACTGCTTCCTCTCGGTGTACTTGGTCTGTGCTTGTCCTGTGGGGCATCACTCCATTGTCTGTGGTTCCGTTGGGTCTGTACATCACCCTCTTATCCACAGTGTGTCAGTTCTGCACAGCCCAGCTCTGTGCCTCCTTAGAACTTGGCCCTAGATTTCAGCATGGGTCATCATGGATGTGGTCATCTCATGCAGTCAGAGCCTTGGTTGGCACCGTGGAGAGTCTGCATGTCACAGGGAAGCCCACAGACCAAGGTCAGGGCAGGCTGTGTCTTTCTTTTCCTGTTTCCCTTCACCAGCCATTTCTCTCCCCACTAAGCATTGCATGGACTGTGGCTTTATTTCCAGGTTTTCTGGGAAAAGGAAACACCCCTAGCTGATCCACCACACCCTGGAACGTCAGATGCTCAGGCTCGGAGTGAATATTGAGCTGCTTCTGGTCTTGTAATGCCACTGAGACCCCCCAGAGATACCAGTCTGTCAGGCTCAGTTGAGGCTCATGGCCACGAGGGGCTAGGATGACATCCCAGGTCATGGGCTGGGCAAAGGCTGGATGATTCTAGAAGGCACAAGAGAAAGACAGGGCAAGCCCACCCAGCATTAGATTCCAGCAAGCAGGGGCCTTTGCTCAGATGAGGGAAGTGGCCGCAGTTGGACTTTTGTGGTCAGAGACAGGGAAGGCATGGAGTCACATGCAAGCTCTATAGCTCCTCTGTCCTGAGAGGTCCTGTCTTCTCCTGTGGAAGCTACCTCAGGTTGTCAACAGGCTGATGTCGCCTTCTCCGATTTTGTTGTGTTCTTCTGTTCGATTTCTACAGGTTTGTGTGTTAGGCATTCAGACCTCAGTCTGAGGTAAAGGAACAATTTGTTTTAGCTTCGTGCTAACATATTGACTGCTTGTAGAGATTCTTGTCAGACAGACATTGTCATTTTTATGGAGGTAAATTTATCTGGGCCTTTCTTCTTTTATGATGTCTGGGCTTTCTGTCACAGTTAGAAAGGACTTCCACACTTGAAGAATGTCTAAAATGTCTTCTTTTAGTCTTATTTTAAAATGTCTTTTTTTAATATTTAAAACTTTGCTCAATCTGGAATTTATTTTGATATGAAATGTAAGGAATGCATTCAATCTTCTTTTTTCTTTTTCTGGTGCTAGAGATCAAACTGGGGGCTTGTACCATGAAGTTCTAACTTCAGCCTCTAGTTACTGGAGACAGGCTGGTCTCAAACTTAAGATACCCCTGCCTCAGTCTCCCCAGTGCTGGGATAACAGGTGCATATCACCATGTTTGACTTAACCAACTTCCATTATAGATTCTCAGCAGTTGTTCTGAGTCCACTCACTGATTTATCCCTCCTGACTGGGTCACCTCTTTCATGGATGTGCTTGACTCCCATATGATGCTGGACATGTCTTATTTACTCACTGAGGTCTGCCTGTTATTGGAACTTTTGTGTTTTAATCATCACACCCTATTTATATGTTTTAATAACCAAAAATCAGTTCTTTCCCTTTCCCTGACTTTTCTTTTTAATGTAAGTTTTACCTTATTTACTGTTTCTTTCAAATCGCTGAAAACTTGATGGGATTTTTGGTCATATGGGAATCACCCAGTTTTAATGAGAGAAGGGCATCGGGAGCCTTCTGCCTGACCCCTTTTCTTGGAGCACAATGATTTTGTCAAGGTGATGCTGTATTTGGGGTAGTTGATAAAGGAAGGAATCCAACCCCACCACCTTTTCCTTTTCCTCCACTCAGAGCCTCCAGCTCCTAGCCTTTCATCTGTAGGCAGGCAGCTGGGACTTGACCTTGTGCATGTCTGGTGACCTCATCCTGTGACTTCATCTGGTAACTTCACTGTAACCCTTAGCCACAACAGCCCTTGCTGCCCTGTTGTACAGAGGGCAGAGCTGAGCTAGGAGTTTCAGCTGTATTCTCTTCCTGTTCCCATTTTGAGACAGGCTACAGTGTGAGCAACTAGAGTCAGAAGTTCAGTGTGTGTATGTGTGTGTGTGTGTGTGTGTGTGTGTGTGTGTCCCTCAGGTGGCTTCTTCCAGTACCACCCAATGTTTTTTGAAAGGGTCTCTCACTGGCCTGAGTAGGCTAGGCTGACTGGCCATTGACTAGGCTGGGGATCCACCTGTCCCTACCTCCCCAACGCTGGAATCACAAGCTCACACCACCACACTTGGATTTTTGTACTTGGATTCTCATGTTTACAAGGCAAATTCTTCATCAACTGAGCCACTGCTCTAGCCCTGGAACTTCATTCTCTCATGGGGTTGACTCCCCAGGTCTTCCTGGAAACTCTTACCACACTCTGGGAGTTGTTCTTATCGAGGAAGCATTTTGGGCCCACCCTGAGATACAGAACCCTGCAGGCACCACCATGATGGAGCCACTGGGCTGTAATAAAATGTTCAGAATTGGGCGGCAATCCAGAAGGTCACACAGCTCAGTTTGGAGGTGTCCTTGTTTGTACTTGCTCTGATTCTGCATCAATTTATAAATAGCATCCGGCCAACTGCCCAGTGGTGATTTGGGATGTCCCTCACCAGGGTCCTTGTAGCTGGGGTGTGAGTATGTGTGGGTCCTGTGACCTCAAAAGAGGAGGAAGGTGGAGGACAATGGCATCGCTGCTGGTAATGTCAGCAGCTGACGTCTCGTCACATCCTACCCACTACCATTCTCTGCACCTTCCGTGCATTGCACAGAGTTGGTTTTCATGCAGGCTTTTGACACATGCTCTTCTTCACACTACAAGTGAAGCAAACAGTGATACAGATGGGGCCGGGGCTGGGGAGACACTCCACAGGCAAAGCACTTGCCATGTGAACCCGACGACCCCAGAACTCATGTAAAGAGCACAGTAGGACATGTACCTGTAACCCCAGCTTGTCCCTACTGGGAGACAGGAAGAGGAGAAGGAGAATCACACTCAAGCCAGCCTGGCAGACACAGATTACGCAACACAACAGACCCTGTCTCAAACAAGGTAGAAGGAAAGGATCTACACCCAAGGTTATCCTCTGACCTCCACAAGGCATGTGCACACCTGCACAATATAACACACAAGAATACACATAATTAATTTTATCAAATAAATAAATGATGGAAACAGGCCAATTGAACCATCCCTGAGCCTCACCTCAGCCTCACTCAGCACCAAGCAGTGGCCAGCCAGTGTCTACCAGGCCCTCCAGAGCCCATGGAGAGAGAGGTCACTATGGAGCTCAGAGACACACGTGGAGGCCTCTTGCCTTAGTGGATAGGGAAACTCTGCTCACTCTTTCGGGGGCTGAGTGAGTGTGAAGCCTACCTCGGCTCCCCCTTTCTGCCTTCTGCCTCCTTGAGATGCTTCTCACAGCACAGCAGAATCAGCTCATTCAGGCGCTGGACATTTGTATGCCAGCCAGTGTCACCGAGAAGGTGCAGCGGTGACTTGGGGAATACTAAGGAGCAGCCTGCACCATGGCTCTGTCTTGCTGGGCCTCTGGGGCAGTTGCCTGAGGAAAAGCTGAGCCAATGGTCTTTGTGGGGGACCTAGCCAGCACTGGAGTGCTTGAGGCTGATTGTACCCAAGTGTGATATAGGGAGAGCTTGAAGTCAACTTCCTCAAAACTTTGAGACGATTTGGCTCTAAGAGAGACTCCTGGACCATGGGGAGTCAGAGGATGAGGTAGGAAGTGAATGGATGTGACTATCCTCTTGAATCTTCTTCAGGGTTCCAAGTAGAACTTGCTGCCCATTTCACAGGTCATAAAACTAAGGCACAGAGGGCTGCGGTCAACTCCCCAGGTTTGGCAAGGAGTCCACAGCCCTTCCCAGGGCCTGTCACAGAACATAGGCATGTGTGCCCAGGGAAACCTTCTATACCCTGTCTACAGGCATGGGGTCTCAGTCTATTTTGTTGATTGCTTCTGGAGACTGAGTTCAGAGACTTCACAAGGCACAGCATGAAATAAGAAGTGGAAAGGGTGCCTGTACCCCTGTCTTAGTTAGGGTTTCTGCTGCTGTGAGGAGACACCAGGACCATGGCAACTCTTATAAAGGAAAGCATTTAATTGCATGGCTTACAGTTCCAAGGTTCAGTCCATTATCACCATGGTGGGACATGGCAGTGTGTAGACAGACATGGTGCTGGAGAAGGAGCTCAGAGTCCTTATGTCTTGATCCACAGGCAACAGAAAGTGAACTGAGACGCTGGGCATGGCTTAAGCATACATGAGACCTCAAAGCCCACTTCCACAGTGACACATTTCCTCCAACAAAGCCACACCTTCTAATAGTGTCACTCCCTATGTGCTTACAGGGGCCAATTACATACAAACTACCACAACCCCCTTCTCTGTCCCTGCCCCTGCCTGCTACAGGGACCATGGCAGCAGAAGGCTTCACTCTCATCTGCCCCACCCTTTCCTAGCTGTGGAACACTGGCAAGTCCCCAGCCTTCCTTAGCACGAGGTGGCAGCTACTGCTTTTGTTCCCCTGTGAGGCTCATCACACATAACCATAGGGAGTGGAGATTAGAAGGAATGCAGGCAGTAAGAACAGAACATTTCCTATCCAGGACTTGACCAAAAAAACCTTTTAAAAATTTGTATTATAGGGACTTAGCTTCACATGTCCCCTTGTGAATGAACACCAACCTCTGCCAGAAGCCCTTGCAGTATTCAGCAAGATTGCAGCTGGGAGGCTCCTACTCCTGAGTCTAAGAACTGGGCAAGGAGAGGCCTGTGTTTGTAATAAGCATTCACACTGCATGGCAAGCAAAAGTGAAAACAACTCCAAGTGACCATCAGACAACACAATTTATGGTCCCAAACTAATGTGCTACATTCTTACAATTCTTACAAGACCCCTCCTGGTAGAGAAAAATGGTGAACTAAATTCCTACAGAAAAGGGACAAATGTACAGCGGGATTTGTGAAGCTAAAACTTCCAAAAAATAGTAGTTTCCATGTTGTGTCTGTGTGGTGAGAAGGGGACTGGAGAGAGAGAGTTACAGTCAGAGAATCAGAAAGGCTTGGGCCAGGGCCAGGCATGGCTTCCTTTTGTGAGTGTTGAATGCACCCAGAGTGTCTGCCTTTATCAGATGCTAGTCAATCTGGGGTGTCCCACGGGCTAAGTCCTGTGCCAACACAGACTTTCCAGGTCATCCTTTCATGAGTGACGTGCCCTTCAGGCTCTTCCCTGTCCCTTGGTGGCTCCACAGCTCATTTCTTCTCATGGCTGATACTCCACTGTCTGATGTTACAGTTTGTTTCTTCATTGACCCATGGAAAGCCATTTTAGACTCTTGCAATTTTGAGGTTCAGGCCTTTGATGTTCTCAGGGAGGCTAGGTGCCATCCTTGATGCTCACTGACCTCATGTCATTAGTATGTCTACATGTCCTGAATGGCCTAGACCACTGTGGCCTCCTCTCTTTCTCCAGGTCCTGATCACTCTGAAGCCTCCTCTACCTCTTCCTATGTGTAAGTGTGCACACAAGCACCCGCTACATGAGGGCCCTCATAGCTCCCATGTATGTATTTGGTGCAGTATGTCCCAGGGTTTTGATTTTATAATTATTCAGAGGAATGAGAGACATGATTTTCTAAGAGATTTACTTAGCAGGGAATGAGAAAGTCAGATCTCTTAGGATGTCTCCTTTAAAGTCAAGGTCTAGTTTGAGTTACTTTAAAAACAATATTCCATTCATGGAGAAACTTTCACCATACACATGGCACATGTGTCCCCTGTACTGGTCCCTGGAACTGTCTACAGTTTCAGTTTCTTACTAGGTCCGCAGAAACCATTCACAGAAAGCCCAGGTAACTCCTGTCTTTCTCTGCCCTCAAAGCCCTGAATTAGGGGTGTAGTCTGCATGGGCACCCAAACACTTCTTTAACATGTAAATATTGGCTGGGATCAATGTGACTCCCCAAAGCTCCCACATGCCCCAAGAAGTTGATTATGGCCACACATCATTGATTCTTGATGGCAACACCTGTTTGTCATTCAGTCCTTGTAACTCAAAAAGAACCCTTAAACCTTGCTATGATGTTGAAATTCATGGGCTTCAGTCTTTCCATATGCTATGATTCTTCTCAAATTTTAGAGGCTGGGTACTCAATTTGGTTCCATCCCTTCCTTGTGTTTGTTCAGAAGGTATTACAGTGGACAGCTTATATTTGTGTCAAAAATCTAAACATCATGAAAATATCCACATTGGTCTTCTGGGTTCTACATTACCATCACCTTTGTTAGATGGTGTGTAGTTTGCACAGTAAGCTTGTTTTCTGATAGACCAGTTCTCCTTTCCTGAAGCCAGTGTTACTTTGCATTTTTGTGCTCTTTGGGGATATATCCAAGTCACTCAACCTTTGTTCTTTACACTAGTGATGGTGGTCTCTGCAAGCTCTCTTGGGCCTTTTCTTTTATGTGTGTGGCATATATTCATGTGTGTGTGAATGTGAATACCTGTGCATGTCGGATGCCAGAGGATGGTGTCTGGTGTCTTGCTCTATCACTCTTTGCCTTATCTCTCACAGAACTTGAAGCTAGGTTAGTGGCCAGCAAACCCCAGAGATCCTTTGTCTGTTTCCCACAGTGTTGGCTATGCAGGCTCATGGGTGAGACTAAGCCTACATGTTTACAGGTTGCTGTACCCTTATGCTTGCCCAGTAAGTACTCTTACTCACTGGGCCATCTCCCCAGCCCCTGTGCCTTTCCCTATTTTCCAACATTTCTTTGTGGTCATTCCACGTCAGCACTCTCTAGTCTCTCATTCTTCTTCACATGACACTTGGTACATGATGTGGAGCTGTGGAGTCAAGTGTTCTTCTCTGGTGTCTGCTGGTGGGCACTGAGGACATTGCCCAACATATTTCAACACCTTTCGTGAATGCCTTTATACCTGTGTTTCCAACGTGTCTTGGCTTTCAAGACCTGGTTTATTTACAAGATGTGTTCTGATGATTGCAACTGCTGGGCCAGCAAAGGCATCTGCACACTTTAATATTGGTGACATTAAAAATAAACACAAACAAGAACTCGAGGACAGGGGTATCACAGATACTTGCAATCATACATTAACAGGAGCATTGTTTCCCACAGACATTAGACACTCTAAAAGAGGAAGATTTGAAGATAGAAGATGTTTTTGGTTTAAATTCAAGCCATATACCCAGTCAAGAGTTGGGGTGGGATAGAAAGAGGTCAGCCTGGTAGCAGGAGGGTTATGCTGGGTGACATCACAGTCTGTTCATTTTCCTGGGCTCTGTGCTTTTGTGGGTGCTCACATTTCTTTACTCTTTTTATAACACCCATTATCATGCCAGATGTGGGAGAACCTCACCATTTAACCCATGTAATAAAAACTTGGACAATAAGTTATGATGAGTTTAGCCTCTCCCGTGTGTGCTGGCAGCAGGCTGGGTGCTTGGCAGAGTCCCTCTCATGCCTCACAGCATCCCAGCATGGTTGAGCATCATCTATATTTTCACTTCTGTTTCACAGAGAAGAAAACAGGTTCCAAGAGATGAGGTCTGTTAGTAGAAGGGAGCCAGACTCCTATCAAAGAGATGCCACACTCCTGCCTGCATGCTTGTCCTTTGACTAGGGACCTCCTGCTAGGGAACACCTATTGGCCAGACCCGGGGGACGCCAGTGACTCTGAGGGTTTGTCAGATGAGCTTCAGAAGTACTGGAAAGAGTGAAGCAGAAACAGCTGCATTGCATGGACCTTAAAAAAAAAAGAACTTATTTTATTTTTTAGAGAGCAGTTTTCAATTTACACAAAAGTTGTTTGGAAAGCGAGAACTCCTATGCAGCTTCTCCTTCCTTCCAGCTGCTCCTGTCACTCACATCTTGTGTTGTGTGAAACAACTGTCAGCTAAGGAACCAACACTGACACGGTCTTCATTAGGGCTCACCATGAATGTGGCATGCTGTATGGACTTTGACTAATGTGCATTGCCCTGTAGCTGACACAACAGTACTTTCAGCCCCCAGAAGCCTCTGGTCTCCACCTGTCTACGCCCTCCCCCTTCCCCAGGCCTCTGGTGGCTGCTGATGACTGTATTGACGTTGACATTACTTTGCTATTTACAAGAATTTGCATAGTCCAAGTCTTGCACTGAGGTAGACTTTTCAGGTTGTCATTTTACCAGTGACGTGCCCTTCAGGCTCTTCCCTGTCTTTTGGTGGCTCCACAGCTCACTTCTTCTCATGGCTTATACTCCATTGTCTGGATGTACATTTTGTTTCTTAATCAACCCATGGAAAGCCATCTTGACTTCTTGTGAATTTTGGGGTTCAGGCCTTTGAGGTTTTCAGGACGGCTAGGTTTCATCCTTGATGACCACTGCCCCCATGTCATTTGTACGCCTCCCTCCTATCTCAGGTTCTCACTATTCTCCCACACACCGTATAGACTGGAATCAGGTCCCTCCTGCTAACCCTTCTCTCTGTGCTGGAAGTTCCACCCCAGTCTCTGAATATTTGTCTGGCCACTCTCAAGCTCTTCAGGTTGGTAACTGCACATCCACACTTGCTACATGTATTCCTCCCAGAGGAGACCCCACTGTCTCAGGAAGCTGTGGTTTCCATCCACCTGCTGGTGGCTGGCCTGAATGGCTCCCTCCTATGGGAATGAAGTACTGTTCTCAACACCCATGTTGCAGAAATCGTGTCCAAAGAGATGGCATTTAAATGCTCCTTGCCCCAGTGCCCTAGCCTGCACTTACGTTTGTACATATTCTGCCGTGCTGCGTTCCTCAGTGTAGACAGGCTCCACAAATACGTTAGCTTTAAGAAGGTCTTAAAATTGACTGACACGAGTTCCATGTCCTCTCCAGTCTTTCTGGGCACGGATGGCCTTTTCTCTGGTGTAGTGACAGGCTGCAGTGAGGGACAGTCTGAAGGTATTTTCCTGAGGACATTTAGTCCCTGAGATCACCTGCCCCTGAGTCATGCATTTATTTTCAGCCTAAGTCTTTCAAAAGGTCATGCAGATTTTTCAAATAGAGTTAGCGTGTCATTGTCTTACTTTCTTTCTCCTCGCCCATTCTTGCTTTTAACAAAGGGAGTTATTTTGGGGGAACACGGGCTCACATGCAGCACAGCCAGCCCAGAATAGAGCTGTGCAGGCATGCTGCTAGGGTCCTTGCCTCTGCTGGTGGGGGATGACTGGGTTCTAGGTAGGAAGTGTTGAGATTTTTAACCAAAGTTTCATTTCCAATTATGCAAATAAGCCATGTGTATGATGGAAATATTTTCAGATAAGTACAAGAAAGAAAATCATTTTTATCCACAGTTGCTCTAAATATCGTTAACACTTCAAAGAGTGTCTCCTTCCTCGAGGGGTGCCTGCATGCCTGTCTGGTCTTGCCAGACTGGAAGCTGCACGCAGGCAGTGGCCTATCTGTCTTGCTTATTGCTCTGTAGACAGTGTCTGCTCCTGAGCAAGGGCCTGGCATCGATTTATTGAGTGGGTGGCACTTGCATATGTATGTGTCACATATTGAAAAAAAGTTCGATGTTATCTATGTTTGATTTTTATGTTTCTTTATTTCATACCAGCAATCCCCCACTTAAGTTTTCTTTGGGGTTGGGAGATGGCTCCATCTGTAAAGTACTTGTACAATTAGTACCTGAGGCTGATTCCCCAGAAGCCATGTAAAAAGGCCCAATGCAGAGGCACATGTCCCTGTGCTCCCAACACTGGGAAGGTGGAGACAGCAGGCTCTTCAGAACTCACTGGCCAGCCAGCCTAGTGAGTTGCTAAGCTCCAATTTTAGTGAGAGACACTGCCTCAAAAAACAAAGTGGAGAAATATTACAGAAGACACCTGACATTGAGCTCTGGCTTCCTCATGCATGGCTGTACACATGCATGCCCCTCCACATGTACGTATATACTTATGCACTTAATACACACATATGCACATATGTGAAATAAAATTCCACCAATTTCTTTGAGATTGTGATCTTATTTTTAAGCAATGCTTTTATCCTTTGAGATTTCATACAGTGTAATTTGAACACATTCACTCCTGTTCCCAACTCCTCCCTGAACTATCCTCCTCTCTCTTCCCCCCCAAACATTGAGGTTCTTTCCTCCTTTGTTTCACCTGGTTGAGTCCAGTTTGTGTTGCCCAACTGGGCTTAGGAGTGGGGTGGAGTCTGTCCTGGCATGTGGTCTACCTACCAGTGTCACATGATTGAAGGACATTGACTCTGTCTTTCTCTCCTAGTAGCTATTACTTGCCAGTAGCACCTCAGCTACTGGGGGGATTTCATGCCAACCTTCCCTCATCTACACTGGGATTCTGTCTGGCTTGAGCTTGCACAGGTCTTGTGCATGCTATCACAATCACTGTATGTTTGTGTGTTCACCTTCTCGGTTGTGTCTTGTCAACACTGTTTCCTTGATGTTATCCACCACCTCTGACTCTTACAATCTTTTGCACAGATCTGTGATTCTTGGGGGCATCAGTGTGGTATGTATATCCTCTTTAGGCCTGAGCATTCCACAGTTTCTTATTCTCTACACATTGACAAGTTGATGATCTTGCTGTTAACTGGCATCCACTGTAAGGAGAAGCTTCTCTGATGAAGCTTGAGAGATGCTGTGATCTGTGAGAATAATAATGAGTCATGATGTCCTTTTATTACTGTGTTAATTTAGTGGAATAATAGTAGTAGGTTCTCTCCTAAGCCTTATGACCTAGCTAGCAGTAGTGCCAGGTATGGATGGGTTCCATCTCATGCTGTAGGCTTTGGATCCAATCAGAAAGTGTTTACTTACCCCACTAACACTGATGCCACTATTTCACCAATGTGCATGTTTCGTCAGACCAGTCATTACTGTGGCTCCCAGAGTTCACAGCTGGGTGAGACTGATGATGGCTCTTCTCCTTCAGTAGTGTGCACAGCATCTTCCAGCCCCGTTAAAGCTATCCACTAGAGATGAAGCTTCCAGATCAGTACCAGAGTGATGTTTCCAAATTCTATGACTCAAGGATGTGGTATCTTCAGCAATAGGGTTGTACTCTCACTTTCTGGAAGGTAGCTAAGAGTATTGCAATGCTTGGGGGGTCTATGTGATCTCATTGACCAACAACTCAAAAAGAGGTAACCCATTCCTAGTACTAAAGTTTTTTTTTTATTTGCTAGCACAGGGTATTGGGGTACTGTGCCTCCATTATAGGGTGGTCCCGTTAAACCCCTCTCTCTCCATAAGGAAGCCTCCATTGGAGTAGGTTTCCACATGGTTCTTTCAAAGGTCATCCCTCCCCTCATTCCCCCATCTGCCCTGCTTTCCTATCCCCACTCCAAGTTAGCCGTCCTTGTTCCCTTTTCTCCTTTAATCCTTTATACCGCTGTGTTCTATCCTCCTCCTCTTGAAAGTCGTCTCCTGCATGACCACTTAGTACCTTCCTGAGATCTGCAGATATTCCAGATGGAACACACATGATTTTTCTCAACAGCAATATGTTACTTGTGTGAAAAGTTTTACTGGAAAGACCTTTAACACAGAAATCTTCCAAACACCTTCATTCCTTTCCTTATAGTGAATTTGTCGTGGTGGATTTTTTGGTTAAAGTCCTGGAACATTCTCAATGTTTTATCTATTTTTATTAAAGAACTTTCCAGAGAGAATGTACCAACTTTATTCTCATCAGTCTAGTGAGCGAAATCTTTTTCTGATGCCCCCATTGGAAGCAGCATCGAGGCTTCTCTCTCCCTGACTTCCCCTGTTTCTCAGCATCATTTTGGTATTTGTGATGTGTTTTCACGTTTAGAACTTTTAAAAATGGTTAGGATCAATCTATTGGTGGATTTTCTCTGGGGCTATGTTAATTATTTATGCATTTAACAGTTCCATTCTAAGGTCTAGTAACTACTTACACAATTATGCTTCTCTGGGCACATTTTGGCCCATGAGAGACCCACTTTAGTTTGAAGAATGACTTCTGAACCATTTCTAACACCTCTTCTACTTTTTCTATGTGACATGTGGACCTTGTGTCAGCTCCTTCCCATTACCCCTTCCCTTTGTCCAGGGAGCTCCCACCCAGTGCCCTCACTTTGCAGGGTGAGTGACTGGCTCTCAGCAGTCTTGGCCATTTTGAAGTGTCTCACGTTGGTAACTGGTCATCCGTACTCACTGTGTACATTTCAAGAGACCTGGCCATGTCTGGTTCTGTGAGACCAGCAACCGGCTGTGTTCTAGGCATCATCTGCATTTTGCCACTGAGGGAAGGTTTGAGCATTACAACCTTCCTGCCTCTCAGAACCCCCTCCAGGCTCTGCATTTTCTTCATCTGGGTCCCCTTGGCTTGTCTGTTAAGTGCTATAATAACTACAGTTTGGAGGCTGGGGAGATGGCTCAGTTGGTAAAACACTTGCAGTACGAGCATGAGGTCCTGAGTTCAATCCTTGCCACATAAAAGCCAGATGTGACTTATAATCCAGTCCTGGAGAGATAGAGACAGGCAGATCCCTGGGGCTTGCTGGCTGGCCAGCCTAGCCCAATTGGAGAGCCAGGTCCTAGTGAGGGACACTGTCTCAAAAAGCAAGGTGGATGTCTCCTGAGGAATGACACCCAATGTTTACTCTGGTCCCCACACACCTGTGCACGAGTGTGTAACTGTACATATATAACTACACTTTTAAATATCTTCATCTGGAAAACATTCTCTCGTATGGATTAGACAAAAAGAATTTTGTTGTTTACATTATATTGTACAGTTAAATTGCATAATCTGTTTTTTTTTTTAATTATTTGGAAGAACTGCCTTCTTTACCAAATTAAGTAGCCCCAGTCAAGCTCAGGAATGTCTGCCTATTATTTGAGAATGTCTTTCTTTAACCAATATAATTCTAGGTTTAAATTTCACTGTTTGCCTCCTGAGGCATCAACAGTTATTGCACATTTTATTTCTGCTGTGTAATATTTTGCATTCTTTATTGTAAATGGGATTTTTATTCCCTTTTAAATTACCTAGGTGATCTTTGCTAGCTGGTTAGGGGAAAATATTGATCTAAGCCCATCCGCTTTGTAAAAGTTGCCTTAAACACCCTCTTAGTATTTAGGTTAGATTATTACCTCTTCTTGAACATTTATTCTAAATACTCTCCCAGAACTGAGCAGGGCTTCCTGGTTGCTTCCCTTTAGCTCTCCAAGTGCAGGTTGGCTGCTGGGTCACACACAGCAGTTGATGAAGAGGGTCAACTGCTTTCTGGGCCATGTCCAGAAGGCCTCAGTAGCTCCCTCTTGAGGAGGTCCTGGCTCAAGGGACTTCTGCTCCTTACCCTCTTCCCTGTCTCCTGTGAAGTATCAGTGACCATTTGCCCTCCTGTGGGCCTAGTGGAAAGGGCTGTTCAAGCAGGTCAGTCTGCCTGGTAGTGCAAGGAGCCCTTGGTGTCTGTCTCAGGCCTTGGCTTTGAGACAAAGGAAAGGCAAAGAGGTTTTCAGCCTTATGGGGGATGGAGACCCTTGGATATGAGGTTGATTGGGAGCCAGTGTCACAGTGAGCGGACAGTGTCCACCCTGCCTCCCAAAGCAGGCATTTCCAGTTGGCAAGTTAGCTTGGGGCAGAGCCTGGTGCAGTGAGCTTCAATTCTACAGCCGTGTTTCTGTGTAATCAGCTTGACAGCATTTGGATCAAAGCAATGTCACATCGTATCTGTGGTTGTACCACTGTAGGTCTGAGGCAGAGCACTTGCACAGTGTGTGCTTGGTTCTGGATTCCATACTTGTACTGTGAACAACAAAAAATATGGGCCCATCTTGACCCCACTGGCCACTCTGGGCATTTTGAACCGCTCTACTTTGGTCAAACCAGATCTTTGCCCACGGCCTCCCCAATCCATGTTCTTCCTTCATGTGTCCGAGGCAGAGGTTTTTCCTCTTAGTGGCTCACTGTCAACACCTCCTCCTAGGAATACTTCCTGAACTCTGGAAGGCCAAGGCCCCATCGCTGCCACACATGCCTCCTGGATTCTTCCAGGGCCCCTCCTGTTGTTTGTGTTCCCACAGCCTCCTGCAGGCAGGCCTGCTAGGATCCTGAGAGATCCCTGCATTTGACAAACAACAGACATTTGGATGCTTGAGTTTGATTGTGCTCTTATACATGCAATCTTGATGCTTAGGGAACACCCTGCTTCTGTGAGACTGGCCTCTCTCAGCTGGGAGAGATGGAGTGGAGGTGTGCAAGGTGGTCCCTCAGGAACGCTTGTAAACACTGGCACTCTGCTCAGGGACCACCTTTGAGAGAGCCTGGTGTGTACCCCCTGGATGGTGCTGAACATATATGCTCATTCTAGCACATTCTTCCTCACTGCTTTGTGATCTTGACCATCAGGGCATTAAACAGGCTTCTTAGCCTACTGTAAGCTTTGCAAAGGTTTTAGTAAAGTTTTATTGCTTTTGAAAACCTATATATGACAAATGCGTAGCAGAATGGGTTTTCTCACTTTGAATGCAGATGTTTTGAGGCAACTTTCTATGCATCAGGCTTTGCTTGACTTGGAAAGCTTCTCCTGAGGGTCAGAATGGTTCAGAGTCATTGAGAAGTTTCACCAAACCTCTGTCTGCACAACTGTCTGTCTAGTCCCCACGATGGCAAAGGGGTGGGGGCAGGACCAAGGGAGAGAGGGGATATGGGCATACTGGTCACAGTTTTTAGGGGACCCCTTGGAAGACCAGCCAGGTCCAGGAAATGTTAAGTGAATCTTGTTTAATACTGGATGGCTTCTAGTGTCAGCAGGGAACGATGTGGACATTGGCTGAGGACACTATTAAAATACACATCGGCCGAAACAGGGATAATGGTGGAAATGCTGCTGCATTGGCTGGGAACAAATAACCTCCGTCCTCCATTGCCCCATCCATCAGCCGTGCCGAAGCCCTGACTCTCCTTATGTTTGCACATTGAAAGGTTAACCTTAGCTGTGTTCTTATGTAGGGATGACCCTAGAGCTCAAATTTTGTCACTAGCTGTTAGCAGGTGGCCATGCAAGGTGGGCTGGGTGTTTCCTGCCTTGGCCTCTTCTTCCATAACTTTCTGGTATCTGTTTGTTGACTCTCTAGCCTTAAATACTGATGTCCCTTCTCTTTCCTGGAAGGAGCTTCCATTCTTTCTGTGTTCTTGTCTTTCTTGTCACAGTGTGACCAGACTCACCTCCTCTGGGAAATCTACCCAGACCTAGACACTGTCCTCAGGCCTTACCCTCATGACAAGGTACTTTCCATTGTCCTGAAGGACCGTGAGCTCCAGAGGCAGAGCCATGAGTGTCACCCATGATGGGACCCAGTGGGCAGTATCCATTCTTTCTGGAAAACGTGGGCCTACAAATGTCAGGAGGACGGAAGTACTGTAGATAACTAGGGACACTCATGACAATTGAGGTCTGTTGGGGTCCTGACTGTGTCTGTCTGGAATGTGTTTGGAGGGTCTGCCTGACCATGGGGCAAATGGAGAGGCTAGCCTGTGGCATGTGGACATTGCAGAGTATGAGAGTATTGATAAGGGTTTTGGATGGTGTGTGTCCCTGATAAGAAGAATCTGACGTGATTACTCAGGATGAAAATGAGGTCAAGGCACAGTGTTTTGGTGGGGATGTGAGGCCCAGACCTCAGAATCATGGTACTTGTATCCACGCTCATCTGGGGCTCTCATCAGATATGGCTAGACATTTCCAGAGGCTTTGGGGAAGGTAACAACATGAACAAATGACATCTGGGTTGTCATCGATATGGCATGGCCTTCGGGGTTCTCTGGAGTGACCTCAGAGCAGAAGCCCAGCATTTTTGGCATTTGGGTCACACAGACACATGCATACCTGTCATACACACCACACACGCACTTACACGTACATACCACACATGCAACATACACTCCATACACACACAACACACATTTCTACATATGTGTAGAGGAAAACCTCAAGTATCAAGGAATGTCTACATTTTTAGAGACGCACCCCTCCTTCTTCTCCTGAGACTTGCCAAGTAGGTGATGCTGGCTGAACAGTGTACCCCAGGGATCCACCAGTCACTGCCTCTGAGAAGCTGGGGTCTTCAGTGCACACTACCATTCCTTTTTCTTAAAAATGTGTTTTTTTGGGATTGAACTCAGGTCCTCATGCTGGCATAGCAAGTGCGCTACCCACTGAGCCATACCCCAGGCACAGGGCACAGAGCACAGGGGTTTTGTTTTGCTCAGGGGTGCTGAGGAGCCAGGGGCTTTTTGCAATAGTGCAAACCTATGAATTTCTGGGGTCTCTTCCATCTCTGGGCCCTGACATCTGCATGGGTATTGTCCTACATACATCAGTTAGGTGTTAAATAAAGAGAACACAGCTTGTGTCCTTCGTTGTAAGGATGGCTTGGCTTCTGAGTTGACTGTTAGTATGCATGGGGGTGTTGCAGAATATTTGTTTACATTGTGAAGATGTGTCTTTGCCAAGGTACCTTCCAATTGGTTTGATAAAGAGCTCAATGGCCAATAGCTAGGCAGGAAGAGGTTAGATGGGACTTCCAGGGACAAAGAGGACTCTGGGAAAAAGAAAGGCAGAGTCACTAGCCAGATGTGGAGGATGCAGGGTGGACAGTATGGAGATGCCAGGGAGACACTGAAGAAGTTGGACATACATTACAGAGTAGAGGGGACTGAACCATGTGGAAAAGCATAGATTAATAAAATCAGGTTAATTTAAGTTATAAGAGCTGGTGGGATAAGCCTAAGCTGATGGCCAAGATTTTATAATTAATAATAAGCATCCATGTGGTTATTTGTGAGCTGGCAGCCCAAATGAAAGTCTGACTACGTGGGGGAGTTAGACTTTTAGGTTTTCCATGCCTGGAGGCATCCTATGTCTAGGCTGCATCAGCTACCAAAGGGCTTTGGGCTAAGGTGAAGCTGGCTGCCTGTCTGGGACAGTGGTTTCTTTCTTTCTTTTTTCCTCCAAACATTTATTTATTTATTTGGTGTGGTAGGAGAGGTTGCTCCCATGCCACAGCATTCATGTGGTGGTCAGAGGACAACTTTGAGAGTCTGCACTGTCCCCCTCCACCATGTGGGTCCTGAGTATTGAACTCAGGTTGTCAGGCTTGGCAATCAGCACCTTTATCCACTGAGCCATGTCACTGGCCCTGAAACTGTTGTCTTGAGGGTGACTCTGCCTTTCCCATTCTGGGGTCTGAGTGCATTCCTGATTATGTGAAGTCATCCCCTAGCTCCTCAGAAGTGTGGCTCATGACATTCTTGTCAACCCTAGAAGCGTGTCTGGGGCCTTCCTCCTGTCTTGCATCATCTCTTCCTTTGAGGGCTCTGCTGCTGGACCCCATTTCCTCTGTCTGGCAGGAGACAAATCCTATCTCAAGTTGAGTGTTGTCCATGGTAATGTTTGAGCTGGTGCCTAGGTGCTCCTGTCTTGGAATTTTTTTCTTATCTCTGCTTTTACAAATTGGTTTTTTGAAAATACGTTTTGAAATCCTTGATGGTTCATACCTATAGTTTTTGGATTTTTTTTTTAAACAAGCCAAGAGAGGCCAATTTATTTGGGCCTTGCAAACAAGAATAGATGAAATAGACATGTCCTTGTTTATCCATCCCATTCTTCCAATGTGGTCAAAATCCAGGACACTCCTGAGTCTAAGTGGACACAGGCAGATGGAACTGTGAGGCATGAGGTGTTAATGGTCCTCCTTGTGTTACTACTGGACCTAAAGTCTGGGGTCTTGGTTTGTTTTTTGGGAGACAGCAGTATGGTCAAGCTAGATTTGAAGTCTGCTGAACTGACAAAATGGACACGGTAGCCTTGGGGCCATGGCCACAGCCTTCAGGTAGAAGCATACCTTCTAATTCTCCATGGTCTCCAGTTCTTGTATGATTCTGGTTCCTGTGTGCATGAGGAGCCTTCTCTGCTGCCGATCTAACAATGAGGCCCATCACCGGCTCCCCATGACCCACCTACATCTCTCCCATCCTGATGAACATTTAGGCCAGCACCATAGCCCTTCTGGGTTGCTGCCCACACCACGCTGTGACCGAGTGGGACCAGAGAAAACTTCTGACTGCACCACACACCATTTTCTTCTATATTTCTCTTCCCATGACTTTCTTATCCCTTAACTCAACCTCTCTGTCTGCACTACAGACTTCCTTTGTCTCAAAGCTCTTTCCCACCCCTCAGTCCTGTCTACATTCAAGGACCACTGTGGTGGTGATGATGATGGGGAATGTAGGCCTTTTTTTTCTGAGTCTGGGTGGCATACGCTCATCATTCAATATTTGTAAATAAAGTGAAAGTCTCCGGAATTGTAACCCTGAGAGTTATCACTGCAAATATTTGTAGGCATCTCATTCACCCTTCTTAATGCACACAAGTACTTCATTCTATTGATATCATAGACCATCACATAGCCTGGTTTTGAACATTGTGCTTTGAGAAGTCTTCCATATTGTGACATTTTTCAGATACCTGATTTTTGCTGGATGCTTAAAATCTTGTCCCATCTATCCCAAACTGTTTACTTCAGGACTGTTTACATTGTCTTTGTAAAAAATTTTGTTTAGGGACAGGGGAGATGGCTCAGTTAGTAGAGTGTTTACTTTGCAACCATGAAGACTTGAGTTCAATTCCAGAACCTACATTTAAAAAGGAGGGGTGGTGGTCACCTAGGTACTGAGAAGGTAGAAACAGACAGATCCCTGTGTCTTGCTGGTTAGACAGCCCAGCTTACTTAATACTTGATAAGTTCCAAGCCAATGAGAGATCTTGTCTCAAAAAACAGGTAGAAGGCTCCTGAGGAGTGACATCTGAGGTTGCTCTCTAGTCCCCACATGCACGTGAACACATGTATGCATGCATACCTGCACATGCATGTGTGGACTCCCACATACACACCTGTACAGAAACCTTAAAAGGATAATTCGTCTATGTCTCTGATTAATTAGGCAGAGGTGTAAGCACAGGGTGTAGAATCCCCCAAAGCCATGGACAGGGTTTGCCAGCTCTTTCTGGAGGTCTGGTATCAGTCAGTGCTCCCATCTGTACTGTGTGCTCATCTTTCCAAATCCCTTAAATGTGATGAGTTAATTAAAAAAAACAAATCAATCACTAGTTTGGCAAAACTGAAGCTCATCTTCTCATGTGCTTCTTTGAGACCACGGCGCAGCCTTCTCTCCCCCGTTGTTTGTTATTTGTCCTTTTTTTTTTCTTTCGAAAACTTTGTGCGCATTTTTCAAAGGGAAGGGAGCTTTCATTTTTTTCTCGTTGGTTTTAAATATCTCGTTGTAACCTAAGGACTTCACCCCTTGTTGTTACTGTGAATTTTTTTCAGAGTGTATCATTTGATTTTGTTTTATGTGGATTTTGAAGTAAAAGTTTAAACTTAAGTGATATGGACCGTTGGTTCTTTTTGTTTGTTTCTTAAGGTAATGATCTTTCTTTTTTATTATAATCTTTCTTTATTCTTGAGATTTTTGTACATGTATGCAATCTGTATGATCGTATGAGACATAGCATGACTGTCTTGCCCATGAACTCGGAGTGGCTGTGGTTATGTGCCAAGGCTTAGATCAAATCAGCCTGAATTCCGGATGCAGGTCAGGCAGATGACCTCCAAGCCCCCACCTTTGCTGGAACTGTGGAGGGATGAGAGCTGCAGGGTGCTGGAGAGTCTTCTGTTCCTGGTTGCTCCTCTGGCCTCTAAGCGTAAAATGCTCCTCTTGACTCAGAATCAATTTTGTTTTTTCCCAAATTTTTTCAGCCTGCCCTGGAATTGACTCCTGTGTCAGTGTGAAAATCTCTACTGTGATTTTCTCCCCAAATACCTAATTATGCTGTTCCTTGTGATTCCCCATTGGTGCATGCTGCCTCCTGCTCTCCTGACCTCAGACATGAGGCTCACTTCAGTGTGCGCCTGCGCCTGTGAACTCAGTATCTGCTTGCAGCACAGCCCTGTAGTTGTGCTGCTTCTTGTTTGGGCTGTGTCTCACAGTGTTCTCCCCCACTCTGCCCCCTCTGAGAGGACCCCTGCTCACACTCTACGGGTTTAGATGACTCTTGTGACAAGATGAACTCCGTGCCTCATGGGAGAGCCCCCTGTATCTAGAGAATCAACTAAAAACAGATTTTTTTCTTATGCTGAAGGTTCCATTTCTTTTGTGTCATTTTCTGGTTGACTTGTAATTTTAGACAATTGACAGTCGGATGCATGATTTGATTAAATTCTGGAAGCAAATACATGTTGTATTTAATAGGGTTTTGAGTCTCTTCAACCCAAGCTAATTTAGCTCACAGTGTTATTTGGGATTACTAGACACCAAGTATATCAGTATAGACTTTCTTTAGCAGGCCATTAATATCTACTCTTGAAAATAGGTTTATCAAAAACGTAAGCAAAACTAGCTGATACATCAAACAAAAATTGTCCCTATTTATAGGTGAGTTTTGGTTGTTTGAGACTGAGTCTTACACATCCCAGACTAGTCTTGATGTGTAGACAAGGATGCCCTTGAAGTTTAATTCTCCTGCCTCTACTTCCCAACTGCTGAGATTAGAGGCTGGAGATTGAACCCAGGGCTTCATGCATGCTAGGCAAGCACTGTACCCACTGAGCTACATCCCCAGTCTCTGTGGGATGTTTTGATGTCTGTATATTGTGTAATCCTGTCCTGGTTGGTATTTTTCTGTCAACTTGACACAAGCTAGAGTTATTTGGGAAGAGGAAGCTTCACTGAGAAAATGCCTCTATCAATAGGCCTGTATGGAAGTCTGTTAAGGGCACTTTCTTGATTAATGATTGATGGGGGAGGGCTCAGCCCACTGTGGGTGGTGCCATCCCCGGGCTGGTGGCTCTGGGTGTATAAGAAAGCAAGCTGAGCAAGCCATGGAGGGCAGTTACTGTGCAGCCTTACTCCATGGTCTCTGCTCTCAGTTGCTGTCCAGACTGCCCTCAGCCGTCAGGATAACCTGAGAGTTGAAAGTTGAAATAAACCCGTTCCTTCTCAAGTTACTTTTGGCCATGGTGTTTATCACAGTAATAGAAACCCTGATTAAGACATCTATAAACCAAGTTCAGGCAGCGAGCACGTCAGACGTTTACTGCTTCTTCATGGCAGAAGCTTTCAAACCCCGTCCTTCTAGGTTGTGTGTGTGTGTGTGTGTGTGTGTGTGTGTGTGTGTGTGTGTTTGTGTTACATGTTTATTTGTGCTCTCTCTCTCTTCTTTGAGAATGTCATGCGACAATCATTCCCAGTGACATAATCCAGGTCACAAACACCCCATGTTTTCTCTCTCCTCTGTGGATGTTCTGTGAATCTTCATCTACGTTTGTTTCATGTGGAAAACTCAGAGATCAGGAAGTTACGAAGGGTCCAAGCAGAGGGAGATTGAATGGGCTTGTGTAAAGGGCTAGAAGGGAGTAATGGAACAGGAAGGGTTAAATTGAGGTCGGGAAGGAGGGTAGACTAGAAGAGGGAATTGGAAGGAAAAGTAACACTAAAGACTTTTCCAAAAATGTCCTGTGAAAACCTACTAACGTTGAAGCTTCCTAAATACATCGACACAATACATAAATAGAGTTAAAATGGAGTTATCCTATAAAAACCCAACCAAGCCCCCGCTAGACACCGGAGGTGAACAAATAAAAAGCCCGGGGCCAGGAATGGGTTGTTTCTTTTGGAGTTGTTGACCCCTAAGGCCCCAAAGACCCCCAAACATTATGGGCTATCCCCAAAGCACCCGATTGCCTTCTGGTTTTAAAAGAAGGAAAGTTTACCTTCTGGGCTCTTCTGAATGTGCCTTGAGCACAAGCCACTCTGGGCATCTGTTTGCATTTTGAAAAGGAAGGAAAGCCCAAGAGAAATGTCAATCCTAGGAATTTGTTGTTATTTAAAATCTCACACCTGAAGGAACCCTTTGGGTGTGTCCCTCCCTTTCCCACTGGGAATTATCCTGCATGTGATAGCCACACAATAGACAGGGGTTTTGTTTGTTTGTTTTTGTTTTGCTTTGTTTTTAACCTAAAATTTTAATAAAGATTTTTACTGATGCTCATAAAAATCCACTCCCACTGAATGTGCAGGCAACCCGTGCACACACCCTTGGAATCGCTTAGATGCCTATGAAGCAGAGCATGACCAGTGGCCTGGACATATCCTTGTCACGCTTGTCCCTGCCGGCACCCCTAAGAGGATCACCCCCAGGACTTGCATCGGCAAAGCTTAATTTTACTCATGTCTGAGTCTTGTTGGAATAGAGCAGTGCGTAATATTTCACACTCGGTTTCTTTGTGGCTCATCATTACAGTTCTTAGGCTGGTCTCGTGGTGGCTGTGCGAATACTACATGCATCCTCATGCTGTTCACTACCTGGTTGTGTCTGGGACACTACTTTCATCCATCCGGCTGTTGATGACAATCAGTTTGTTCCAGGTATTTGGCTGTTATGAAAAATGCCACTAGAAACTCATTAGTGCTTGCATTTTTTGCTTTTTTGTTTTTAGCCTGATGTTCCCTGGTGCGGAACTGCAGCCCATATGGACTCACAGACACTCTTCAAGGGTTTTCCAAATTAGTGGTCTTGGTGTCAGTTCTCCTGTACTGTAGCCTAGCAGTTCTGTGTGCTCCGTCGTCTCCTTTCCCCTTCCCCTTGATACTGTTAGTGATTGTCATTTTAAAAAATTTCCCAGCCATTGTGGTCTGCATATGGAAAAATCTCACTGTGGGTCACTTGGCATTTCCTTGAAAATCAAGGACATTGAACTTCTTTTCCTTGTCTCACAGGCTATTTGCATGCATTGTTCCTAAGCACCCACGTAACTTGTCAAAATTCTGAAATAGTAGCTGCTAGGAATTAAAAAGCATGTGTTTGGTTGGCACTCTTCAGTGTGACTTTTCTTCAGATTCATTTCATGAAATCATTCTATGAAAATTAATATTTTATTTAGTAATAATCCTTTTAGGGTTTATTTTTGTTATTATTAATTACAAGTATGTGTAGACGAAAGTTTGTCCGGTTTCCCTGCCCGGCTCCCACGGCCCGCTTAGACCCAAATAAACACACTTTATAGAGGCTTATATCATTTTTAAACTATGGCCCTGGCAGGCTTCTCGCTAGCTAGCTCTTATATCTTAAATTAACCCATTTTATAAATCTATGTCGCCACGTGTTCCACGTGGCTTTACCTG
>LZPO01066434.1:128277-148075 GCA_001675575.1 Neotoma lepida | reverse complement strand
ATAGGGCTATCCTGGCCTCAGGAAGCAGGTTGATAGGGCTATCCTGGCCTCAGAAAGCAGGTTGGTAGGGCTATCCTGGCCTCAGAAAGCAGGTTGGTAGGGCTATCCCGGCCTCAGGAAGCAGGTTCATAGGGCTATCCTGGCTCCAGAAAGCAGGTCCTCTGTGGTTCATTCTCTCCAGATCTGTGTTAGAGTGGTATTATTTCTCCCTTCAGAGCTTTGGAAATTCAGAAGACACCAGCTGGTTATTCAGCAGATACCAGCGTAAGAAGGTTTCAAACTAAGAAAAGAAAAATTAAAAGTAGAGGCTGAAAGGCCTGTCCATATTTTCTCTTAGGAGAAAAGACTTCTTTCTATATTTATTCAGTAAAGAATGTCTGTCTATAGCACCCTTGGCACCATGGGGCACCAAATGTGACGGCCTCTCCTGAGTAAGTTTCTCCCTTGAAGGTCTATTTCCAATTCAGGATGAACCTGAGTGTTCAGCATCCCTCACCCTGCCTCTCCCCTCCCAGATGTGCTCCAGGGCCTCAGGTCTGTGACTTAAGCTCTCCTGCTTCTCCAGGGTCACTCCCCTCTGGGACTCCTCCCTACAGCCTTTGAAATGAGGTCTCCTCCTCTGTGCTGCTCCCATCATCTGCAGATCTTGCTCAGTCTAAGCCTTATGTCTTCTCAGAGGACAACCTTGGCCATTCCTGTCCAGGAAGTCTCTTCAGTCCAGGACAGAGGATCTGTCTTCACTTCCCTGCACATAACCACACATTTATTCATGTGATTGTTTCTGTTTTAATGTCTGGAACTAAATACCATCCTTAAAATGCCCGGCCTTGCAATCTATGCATGTGGTATATCACTCACCCTAATAGTTTGATAATTTTTCTGTTTTCTCATTAACATCCCACCAAATGGGATGAGGCCCATCAAGCTTTGGGTCTAAGAACAAGGTCTGTGTGTATTCTGGTTACCAAGGAAGTCCCATGCTAAGTGCAAGGCCAGGCACATAGCTGGCCCTGGCCAAAAGGCTGTTGATATACCAAGGCCTGTGTTCAGGGTGATACTGATGCCTGTTTGCCCCAGTGAGTGCTGTGTAGAGTGTCAGGTGCTTCCTCAGCACTAGGAGGGAGAACAAGCAAATGCATGGAAGAGGTGTGACATGTGTTATCCTCAGACGACAGCAATTAAATAGAGTTGTCACTGTGAGATGATTTCTGGAAGTTATTCCTACCTTCATTTTGTTTCCATCTTGAGCAGCCTGTCAAGACAATTATTTCTTGTTTTCATGAAAAATTAAAAGAACTCAGAGTGTTTATTCAGTGAATCCTCTCTTGGGGGGGGGCAGCTTGATGATGTTAATAATGGGAAAAACATGGCCTAACTTATTTCATTTGTAATCTTGGCTAAGGTGACAGTAGATGCTAAGCCACTTCGAGGAATAATATGGACTGCTTCTGTCCCCTCTTCCCAGTGTCCTGTAGAGCCAAACAGGACCTTGACGTTAGTGGAGTCTGCTGTGGACCCCACAGGGCTAAATGGGAGTACAGCCGCCCAAAGGACTGTGACAGGGTTAGAATTCACTAGACCATACCCATTGGCCTAACTTATGTCTAGGGCCTGAGCCTGGTTCCTCATCTCCTTCCCTTTCCATGACCACTTTGGAAGGTAGATGGTATCATCACTAGATAATCTATGATGGTCTAGAGCCAGGGCACTCATGCTCAGAAAGGACAAGTGACTGGCTTGTGGCTCCATGGTATTAAGTAGTAGAACTGAAAGTCACACCCAGAAGACCCAGCCCAGTCTGTGCCTTCCTGTGCCACCCTAAATCATGACACATGAACTTGAATTTCCTTAGAGATCTGTAAAGAAGAAAATTACTTGGGTAACATAGAGCTCTGATATAAGGTATATGTTTTAAAAATTAAAGTTTATTATTTTTGTGTGTGCATGCATGATGCAGGAGTGACAGTGAGTGTACATCTGCCACCACCTACACATAGATGTCAGAATATGACTTTGTGGAGTTGATTCTCTCCTGCTAGATCATGGCAGTTGGCCAAAGTCACATGGCCTCACACTGTCACCAGATGGCATTGCTGCTTCCCCAGGCAGTACCAGATCCTCTCAAGAGTCTTTCCTCTTCTAGACAAGGACCCACGAGGCCTTATGAAAGTTTAATGTGTCTAAGTGCACAGTGGCCTGAGGTTTTGTTTTGTTTTAATAAATTAGTTTGCAGTACTCACCAATACCAGATGAATAAATTAGTAATAAGCTGTCCCCCAGGGGCTGTCAGCTTGATGGACAGTAGGCTGGAGGGTCACTTTCTCTTATTTATTATTATTGGATCTTCTATCATGTACCTTTTTCCTTATGACAATTTTGAGTTTGCCCAGTTTTGCAGGGTTTTGAAAGGATGGTGGGTTTTTAGCTCACAGGGAGCAGGAATGGCCCTCAGTTCCCCTCCCCAGGGAAATGGCTGGAATGAATCTGCTATTTCCACTGAGCCTGCTCTATAGGAGCCTTTAAAAGGTTTAGAAGAATAAGCCAGCTTGCTAAGGCATGTGGGCTCTGGAGTTGCCTTTTCTGCTTTCTTCACAAATGTGGCCAATGTTGCTGAGAGCTCTGTCACATTTCCCTGCTAAGGGCCCAGTGTTTCTTACTCTGAGAGAGAAAAAGAGGGAGAAAGAGAGGGAGAGGGAAAGAGACAGAGACAGAGACAGAGGAAGAAAAGAAAGGCTGATGCTGAAGATGGCGTATGTAGTGCTGCTAAAATTCCTTCCCAGGAGAACACAGAAACAATGCCAACTCCCTGTCCTAAGTTCCCAGCAACAAACAGCCAAACCACAAACCACCAATAAATCTGCCAAAGTTCACTCTGGGGAAACCAATGAGTTTACAGGTGAGGGGTCACTTATAGGGTATGCCTCCCTGCCCCTAAGAGGCCGCACCTGGAGAGTCTTTAGCCAGCAGGGGGTAAAAACTTCCCTGTGACTGCTCAGATGGATGCTCCCTCTCCTAGCCCCTCCCAGAGGCCACTGCAGTTAAGGTAGAGCTGCATACAACAGGTGGTCGAGAACAGCTGGCTCTTCTTGTGACCCACCCCACCCTCTGTGAAGAGTGTGAACAGTCAACATGCCCAACTGGGATGATGGTTTTGCTGGAGGGCTCAGCTGAACTCCCCATGATGGTAGTTGCTGAGCCTAGAGGACAATAACACTAGCACTGAGCAGTGGACACTGTGAATCACTGTATACATGCATCGTCCAGGGGATTCTCATGGCCATCGCTTGTGACAGGGACAGGTTTATCCCCACTCATCAGCAGCAGGGACCGGAGGCTCAGAGGGTTGGTGTCACTTCCTCGAGTCTCAACACTTCATCAGAACTTGCATTCAAACCCAGTCCATGCTGGCTCCTGGAACTGAAGCTTGGCCACACCAAACCATGCCATGTAAAACACACCTCCAGACCCTTTCATCTCAGGAGGTCTTAATGGATTTGTGAGAGACCCTGCACTGGTGTGGAAATTGGTTTACCAGTAAGAGCAATTTGCCAGTGGTCTACACACTCTGGGATACAGTGAGGGCTGTGCTGGAGTTCTGGTGGTGCTCAGGGCCCAGTCTTTTCTCCGAAGCAGTTTAAGCTGTGACTTGGAGTGGGAGTGGGCCAGACCAGGAGGTCGGGGAGAATTGTTCTCAATGGAAGAGTATCTAGTGTTGTTCTAGACACCAAAGAAAAGAGAGACCATGGAAGCAAGAGGAGCCATTTGTCACAGCAAGGGATGACACGCACCAGTAGAGAAGGATGCCTGGCCTGTTGCTTCCTGTCCTCTTAGCAGAGGGACTTTAACAGGGGAGGGGCCCTAAGCCCCACTTCATTAGGGCACGAAGTCATGAGAAGCAGACCAAGTCCTTGGTTTCGCGAAAATGTTGTTCCAGTGGGGAAGAGAAGAAATCAATGCCAGTGAGGAAAGTACAGCAAGGTGACTCCTTGGGCTGTGAAGGAAAGCCACCATAGCAAAGGGCTGTGAGCAGGGGATGGTCCCTTTGTTCAGTGGATTCTCAGAGGTGAAGAGTCCTCAATTCAGTAGTGTTGGGGGTGTCTCAGTGAAGAGTCACTGCAAAGGCCATGAGGTGGCCATGATGGGGGCACAGATGGAGTGTGTGAGTGCAGTTCTCAGTGTGGCTGGAGTGCAGCACTCAAGTCAAGTGAGTGTCAAGTATGACTCGTGACTACCAGGGGAATTTGTGTTCTCCTGTGTACCTGGAGCCTCCAGAGGGCTTCGCCTGAAAACGACTGAGCTTGGTCTGAGCTTTTGACCATCTCTCTCTGGGTGGTTGGGGAGCAGAAATGGATGCTGGAGTATCGATGGCTCTTGCCACAATTGGTGCTGCAGGCGACAGTGGACAGATAAGTGGAAGCAACTGTGGGAAGAGCCGAAAGGTCTGGAGACGTTGGCAAATGCTTGCATTTGATTTGACATGGAGCCTGCATCTGGGAATGGGGATAGTAGGGACCTCAGGGAACGGAGGGCAATGCCAGGTCCTGGGTTTCCACGTGCAGTCAGGTCAGGGGGGTCCCTTCCGGAAGAGGGAGAAACATGGCTGCCATATGGCTCAGCAATGAGGTTTAGTTCCTGCTTTCCTCCATTGTGGAGCTGTGACTCATACACCTCAAGTCCACCCATGTGCAGTGTTAGGTTCCATGGCATCTATGGGAGGCCTCACTCTAGCCTTCATCACAGAGTGATTTTAAAATCTTTCTTCACCCTGCAGTTTATTACTGAATCATACTCTACTTCCCTCCTCAGCCTAGAAGCACTCATCCACTCTGTCTCTGGATTGTCCTGTTCTGACCTTTCATATAAGTAAGATAATAAAATTGTGTGTGTGTGTGTGTGTGTGTGTGTGTGTGTGTGTGTGTGTGTGCTGGTTCAGGAGCCCATGTAGAGACCAGAGGAGGACATCCGGTGTCTCGCTCTAGCATTCTCTCCTTATTCTCTGGAGACAGGGTGCACTCTTCCTCCCAGAGTGCTAGGGTTATAGCCATGCACAGACACACCCAGCTTCTTACTTAGGTGTGGAGATTTGAACTCAGGTCCTCACACTTGCACAGCAAATGCTTTGATCCACTGAGCCATCTCCTTAGCTCAGTGTGCAGTCTTTTATGATTCACATATTTTGCTTGGCAACCTGTTTTCAAGGTTCATCCATGCTGCTGCTCTTAATGTCCTGGTCTGTTCTATCTATAGATCGACTGCATTGTATGTAGCACTGCTGCACTTCTGGGCTGTTGTCTCACCAGCTGGCTGTTAGGAACAATGCTACCATGGATATTCACATGCCAGTTTCATGTGGCTTGTGTTTTCAGGAGTTGTACTATTAAGTGGTAACTGTTTATCCTTTGAGGGAGCTGCCAGCTGCTTCTGAACCCCGATTCCCAGTCCCAGGAATATGTGAGGCTCCTGATATCTCTGCCTCACCTTCATTCACAGCTGACGTAGGAAATCTTTGACAGTCACCATGTTGAGGAGTTGACCATGGCAAAGCCAGTGTGTCTACACCCCACAAAGGAATGGTTCAGGGGCAGGGTCCTTTCCTCTGTTCTTATCCAGGCTTGTTTCAACCTACAGCAAGGGCTAGCGCTCTTGGCCTTGATTACATTTGCCTAATGGATGAGGGAAAAAATGGTTTCCCAGGCTGAGACCTGAGTGGTCCCCAGGGGCTCAGTTTGGCTGAAACATTTAAACCACACATGCAGACTTGCCTGCTGGGCTACAAACTGCAATCAAAGACCCTTTGTGTTGTTCAGGCAGCTGGAGAGTGAGTAGTTAGAACGAGGCAGCTGAGTGGGTCACTGATGTGTGCATGGAGCAGCTGACCAGTGTGTGCCTTCTTTGACTCTGGTCTGGACACCCCAGCTTTGGATGGCTTCAGGGATGGACGCAGTCTCCTTCCCTGGAGAGGCCTGAAGCCTGGGGTGTTCAGTCAGCCCTTGTGGAGGCTGTTGCATCCCAAGCCTTTCTGGGGGTTTTCGTGCTATACAGTCCCCATGGAAATGCACACACTTGACTATCCCAGCCCCAATGTCTTCCCATGCTATGGAAACCAGAGTGGGTCAGCTGAATATGTTGCAAATGTTTTTTTTGTTCGTTTGTTTTGTTTTTTTAACTAGATTCTGGCTCTTTGCTTTAGGATGCCTTTTGATCAGATTCTCTGTGTATATGTCCAGTGCATGTGTGTTACATGCACTTGAGTGTGTGTCTATGTGCACATACGTAAAGGTCAAGGTCAGAAGACACCATGTGTTGTCCTCTCCAGCTCTCCAGCTTGTTGCTTTGGGCCAGGGTCTCTCCCTCTGTGAACTATTAGCTCACTCTTTGGGTCAGGATGGCTTGCTTGCCTGGGAGCTCTCTAGCACCACCTTTCTGTGGGGTGGTGCTGGGGTTATAGGCTTGCATAGCCACAGTGACCCCCAATGCTGGAGTTATAGGCAAGCATTGGCACGGTGATCCCCAATGCTGGGGTTATAGGCTTGCATAGGCACAGTGAACCCCAATGCTGGGGTTATAGGCTTGCATAGGCACAGTGAACCCCAATGCTGGGGTTATAGGCTTGCATAGGCACAGTCAGCCTTTTTACATGGGTGCTGGAGATTCAGACTCATGTCCTCATGCTTGTCGAGCAAGTGCGCTATACACCAAGTCATTACCCTGGCTGGCCTTTGGGCAAATTCTAAATAAAAATGAATGAATGAATGAATGAATTAACAAATGAAAGAATACATAAATAAATGAATAAATAAATTGTAAAGATACAATTTGGTGGCATTGAGTGAAGTTGTCTTGCTACACAGCAGCACCATGGCCAAGCCCAAATCATTTTTGTCACTTAACAGGAAGTCAGGGACTCCTCTCCCCACATCCTGGTGGCCCCCAATAGCCACTAATCCTGTCCTGACTCTAAAGGCAGTTCTCACAATAGGATCCTGAGATCTCCAGCCATCTATGCTGGCTTCTCTCCGGGCCTGCTGACCTCAGGTGCTCTGTGCTGCCTTTTACTTCCTCAGCAGAGGACATGTGGCCCTGCCCACCTTTGGTTGCACTTCCTACATGGTGCACAGGCCCTGTGTGTGAGTCAGGTATACATTCGGCTCCTCTCTGCTGCAGCTCAGGGGTGTGAGGGCCTTGTGGCAGTTCTTGCCTGTAGGAGATTTGCACACTCATGTGTTTGTTTGAAGCAGAAGCTCAGTGAGGTGTGCAAAGGACTTAGCACAAAGTCACCTGGCATCAGAGGTGCAGCCGGTAATCACCTCTTTTACTTTGGGGCAGGTGAGGTCAAATTCATGACATAGTGACATGATCAACTTGTGACATTCAGTACATGAGTGTGGTCATCCAGCCATTTCCTGTGTCACTGCTATATATCCAGAAGATATATATATCCCCCCCGCACCCAGTCCCTGGCAGCCACTCATGCTTTCCATGTGTATGGATTGATGTACAAATGAACTCACATACACACTGTCTCTTATGATTGGCTCTTCATGTTTTGAGAGTTGATCTGGATTGCAGCATGAACCAATACTTCTATCCTTGTGGGTCAGTAAGCCAACGTAAGCCATGGTGGAGAGTTCAGTATAGAATTACCCAGCAATTCCCACACTATGCATATGCCTGTAAGAACTAAAAGCAGGAACTCCAAAGAACCCAACAGTTTAGAAGCTCTTATCAGCAATGTCACAGCAGCCACAGGAGCCAGCTCCCTGAATGGCAGTCACCCCAGGACATGGGCTCACAAACGTGACATGACCACACAGTAGCGTGTTGTTACCTTTCCTTGTCTTTATTAAAGCTTGCTTGGTGCCCACTGATTCTCCACTCTGTTTACTTTCCCAGGAAGTCCTTCCCTCGTTAGGAGACCCAGCTTGTTTTCTAACCCCAGAGCCTGCCATGGCTTTCTCCCGACTCCTTCCGTTCATGAATTCATCCATTGGTTCCTGTCAAAGGATGTGTCAGGTGCCTGCTTCAAACAGGGTCACTGCAGTGGGCGAGAAACGGACAACACCAAGTCTGTGAGATGGAGTGCTTCCAGAAGGGTGTGTGTGTGTGTGTGTGTGTGTGTGTGTGTGTGTGTTTTCACGTGAGTGTGTGGTGTGGGGTGCTGGGACCAGTGCTAAGGCATGATGTGGGGTACAGGGTACAGGGTCAGAGTTGAGTTGCTGTGTGGGGTACTGGTGTTATTGACAGTTCAGATGGATGAGGAGGTGTTTCGATTAGGCGTGAATAACCAGAAGGAGGAAGTGGTTTTTGGTGGGGGTATGGGGAATGGCCCTCTTGTGGGGCTGCCAATCTGGGGTCTGGAGCTGGGGAGGAGCTTGAGGAAGCTTCTGAGGTCATGGGAGATGGGGAGATTCCCATGGTTTGAGGACAAGGAAATACCATAGAGTCTGTTAGAGGGCTGCTTTTGTGGATATGTGCAGAGGGTGTGGTGGTGGGCTTTGGAGGGGCCAGGCCGGCCTGGGGAAGGTAGACACCATGAATCTTCTTGTTCTAGTGTCTTGTCCACTTGCTGACACTATCCCCTGCCCCTAGACTGCACAAGGGCAGAGGCTGGCCTCATCAGGAAATGGATCAGAGGTGCCAGGGGTCGGTGCCGTGCACCAAGTGAATGAGAAATTGGTGGTGTCGTGTGCCCACCCAGATCCCTGTGGAAACGGAGGAACTCCCTGGAACTCCCAGTGTGGTGCAAGTTGGTGAGCTGGGCCCAGGGGAGGGGGGACAACAGGGCTGACCAGGTCTTTGGGGAGAGTGAGGCTAGGTTTCTCTGGGTACAGAAGGGCCATTTTTCACAACACTGGCCATCTTCAAGGTCACCTGGCAGACAGGCCACCAGGAGGACAGGTCCCCTCACTGCTGCTGGCTGCTCTGGTTCTGTTGCATATTTCCATCTCGCTCTGTTGCTTCTGTGACAATTACCAAAGGAAGCAGGGCCAGCAGGGTAGGGGCCTGAAGCAAAATCAGTTCCTGAGAAGACAGATCACACATATGCCCTGTACTCTTCTCAGGGTCCTGTGCTCCTGAGTGGAAGGTCTTCTCCATGCAGTGTGTCATGTCATGCAGTCCCCAAATTTATAGAAATTGTGAAGGAGCCAAAACCTGGAAAACCTACAGGAACATGCTGTGTTCTGGAGAGATGCTGGACTGGTTCCCATGGGTGAACTTAAGCCAAAGAGAATCCTGGCTTGTTTCTATTTGGTTCTTGACTACTTCCCAAACCCTGACCAGGCAGGCCCTCCTGGACTCGGTTTCAGGACCTTTATTGAATTTCCATCCTCATGGTGAAGGAGCCACGATGGATGTAAAATGAATAAACCTATAAGTCAAGAGTGAATTATAAATTGAGTTGAAAGCCTGCTTGCTAAAAGGTGGGAAAAGGCTGAGACCCAGGTCACCGGTTGTAGTAGTGTGGGAGAATGATGCAGACCTTGGCCCTAGGGGGAAAAGACCATACTGGGACCTTCAGCCAGTTATTTTCTGCCTTTTTATCCTCAGAGGGACCAGTAGTAGTTTTTCCCTCAAGACATTTTCAAAGGGCCCACCCAGAGCGGTAGTTGTGCTATGGACCAAATCCAAGTACCTCTAGTTTTTGTCAATAAAATTTTATTAAAATACAGTCACATTCATTGATTTGTTTATCAGCTCTGGCTGATTCCCTGCTCCCACAAACCTGACTGGGTGTCCAACAGAGCCCTTGACATTTGCCACCTGGCCTTTAGAGAAGACGTCTGCCCGTTACTGACCTCGAAATAAAAGTTTAAAATAAAATCTTTTGGCTTAGAGTCTTCCAACACTTAAACCAAGCAAAATGCCTGCTTTTGTGTATGCAGATGTGTTCACATGTGTTCTGTACATGCAGATGTGTGCATGTGTGTTTTGTGTACAGATGTGTGCATGTGGGTTTTTGTGTGCTCAGTACATGTGTGCTCAGTACATATGTGTTCAGGTACATGTCCCACAAATGTGTGGAGGCCAGAAGTGAACCTCAGGTACTGTTCTTTGGGCTCTGTCCTGTGTTTTTGAGACAGGGTCTCTCACTGGGACCTGGGGCTCACTGGTTAGGCCAAACTGACTAGCAGAGAGCCGCAGGGACTGCTGTGTCTCCACTTCCCAGCTCTGGGGTTATAAGTGTGCACTGCTTTGGCTGGCTTTTTACGTGGCTGCTGGGGACTGAACTCAGTCCCTCTTACCTCCTCCCGTGATGGCAGTGACAGCTTCAGACAAGGAAAGATTGATTTTAAAAGTGGGTATCTTGGGGCAAGGGAGACAGCTCCATCATGGAAGGAGCTAACCTTGCTCTTTGGTTTTAGAAAGTTCAGGCATGTGGACTTTGAATCAGACTTTTGCTTAGATTTGTACCGTAGTGCTGAGGTCTCCCAAATGCTTTCTCCCCGTCTCTCTCCTTTCTGTAAAATGTAATTTTTAGGAGAACGTCTCTAGAAGCTGCTTTTAGCCCTTGTGAAGACGTAGGTGGCTTCTCGCCTGAGCCTTTGTCTCAGAGTTTGCTCTGAGAAAAATGTAGGAGCATCTAAACAGCAGAAAGTGATGCTGGTAGCAACGTTCCCCTTCCTCCTCCGGACCCCATGGCCTCCTATCCGTGTTCTTGCCTCCAGCTCCGCCCAGCATCTCCAGAATTACAGACTTGCACTCATACTTGGGGAAGTGGCCATCTGCCTGGCAGGCCTGGCGACCATTGGCAGAACCACAGGCTGATTCTAAGCAGATGGCACTCTGGTTAGAGCACTGTCTTTTCCACAATTATTCTGCGAGAGAAAGGCTGTTGGGTGATATGAGAGGTGGCAATGGTGGCCATTTCTCTTGCCTTGATTTCAGTTTGACTGCTGGGTACAGACAGGGCCTTGGGCAGCTAGCAGACAGGCCCTTAGAGGTTCCGAGAACCGGCTTCTCATAAGATCTTGGAGAATTCTTATTAACTTGGTAGCACAGAGATTAGGGAAGACTTATTTTCAAAGTAAGAAATAGTCATTAACATTTCTTAGCAGGAGGACAGTGACAGGTCTTATGGCTCTTGTTCTATTCAGCAGATATTGGAACTGTTGCTGTCAGGCAGGATCAAACAGGCTTATTTGTCAGGCTGACCAGGACTGCCTACTACAGGACTTCTCAGAGCCTTTACTGTGCCAGTGGGGCTTTTCAAGAGGGGCTTTGTGGTGTAGACGGTGTTTCTTAGCTACTACTTTATCCCATACACAGAGCAGCCCTCTGTGGAGTCACCTGGAATGTCCTGTAGACAACACCAGTGTCATGAACTAGTGTCATCGACTAGTTCAGATAGTGCCCGAGGGTGAACTAGGTCAGATAGCCTGGGCTCCATTGCCTACCTCAGATGCAAATGTTGATTATCTGCTTTGCACGAGGCTTCCTGCCTCCTGGAGCTGTTAACCCCAGAAGCAAACCAGCCTCCCCTTGGGCCCCCAGGAATGTGTGTTATTAGGTGTGCACTGCAGCTTTACACATCCAAGCTTGGCCAGCCTCTGTCTTTTCTCCTTGTCATTGCACCTCATGCCAGGGAGAGAGGAAATGAGGGTGACAGCCCAGTTCCCGAAGGGTTGGTGTGTGGCCTGAGGTTGTTGATGAATTCAGGGCCCCAGGAGGCTCCGCGTCCTGACAGACCACAGTATGTTTCATCTGAGTGTGTGCCCAGCCTTAATCTCTTCCCCTTGTCCTCATTCACCCTTCTGTTCTGTCCATTAGCAGGTCCTGGCATGGTGCAGAGCTGGGAGCTGTATGGCTCTAGGGGCTGTATCTTCTTATAGGAAGACCCCTGTTCATTCCACACTGAAAATCAGAGGGTAGAGTTTCTGTCCAAGTGAGCTATGATGGGATCCAAGGTGTGTATATGGATAAGCTCACCTAGAGGGAGGGAGCAGCCTGCAGTCTCCACAAAACGGATAGGCATGTAGGAATATTCCTGTCCTCTACTTTTTACATAAACATCTTAGCATCGCCCCTGCAGTGGCCAGTTCCTGCCTCTACACTAAGCAGTGCATAAGAGAAGCCCATGGTGGGACACTAATCCTGCCCCTGGAGGTTGTACTGGCATGGCCCTGTTTTGCCTTTATTGAGAGCATGCTTGACAGGAACAGCAAGCTGTTGATTTGTTGCTCAGCATTTTACCAGGTGTGGAGGTCACAGACGGGGTGCTTTTGCCTCTGAGAGACTTGAAACTTTTGAAGTTTGACTTTGCAGGTTTATACCCATGCATACTGGGCACTTTAGGGATGGCTGTCAAACCTTGTGCCTGCTGCCTTACCATAGGCAATGGGCCTTTTGGCCCTTGATGCTTCCCAAGATTGTGTTCCAGGTCACATTGGTGGTTTAGTCCCCAAGTCCCCATCTCCCCCTCCCTTTTCTCTCTGATGACAACTGGTGATCAGCTGAGGGGGGAGTAAGATGAGGGCACTGGCTTTTGTCACCCATTGCTCTCCATCACTGCTCAGGATCAGGAGGGTCGCTGTCCATAGTCTTGTGGTGGTGATGCTACTGGAGCTGTTAGGGTCAGAGCCTGGGTCCTGGCAGCCCTAACAAGCCAGACTTGGCCACCAGTCTTCATCAGGTCAATTGAAGACAAAGTAAATGTAGATGCAGGGAAAGGGGCTTTATTCAATGTGGCCACACTGGGAAGAGGAACAGAAGTTCAGTGACCCCCAAGTCCACCTTCTGGGTCCTGACACGAGGTCAAGAGGTCTGCATAGCTAAGCAATCCTGGTCAAAGTATGGTCCTGTCCATCACTGACTAGTCAGTCATGTCTGGGCTCCAGTTTCTCCTGCAAGGGGGTCTGACAAGCCATCAGAACTGAGTGAATCTCTTCCTGGGAGATAAGTTCCTGTGGCTGGCTACAGGCTTCAGCCTTTCCATTTTCCCAGCATAAGACTCATGGAAAAGAAATCACAATTCCTCAGAGTCGATTGTCTCACAAGTCTGATTATGGATGGACGGGAGGGCACAGATGTCTCCAGAACATCTTAGTTCCTCCCATGTGGGCACAGGGATGAAAGTGATGCTCCACCTGCTGGGGTTCGAAGTGGGTAGAAGGTTCTAGTTCATGTTTGGAGCACAGGACAAAACATGGCGTATAGCAGTACACATGCTGTGGTAGGACACAGCAAGCCTTGCTTCCTGACTTCGTGGTCTTGTCCTGGGGCCTCCTACCTTCAGCCCTGTCAGCCTGTGGTCTGCCATCACCATGGTCTCAAGGCTGGCCTGACACTAGGGTGCTCACTGATTCCCTGTGATCCTCAGGACACTTGGCACAGACACACACCACTCTTGGCTGAGCCCTCTGTTTTGAACTCTAAACTCTAGCCTATGACCTTTCAAATCCAAGTGCACAGACCCCTGCTAGCAAACTAGTTTGTTTTTCATGTATTGATGTTAACAAATTTAATTTTTTTAAATTAGAGATTATTTTCAGTCAATGAGATGCTGCTGCTGATAGAGAGACTGATGTGTACTTGTTTGTGTGTGGACAGCAGTCACTAACTGTCACCATTGACACCTCTGCTACATCTGAGTCTTATATGTTCATATTTTTTTCTGGGTGCTCCAGCATCTGGGCCTGGCTCTATTCCCACTCTGCATGCCGGGAAAGCCAGGCCTTTGTGATTATGCACCCTTTACACTCTTCTCACTCTGACTCCAGTGCCTGAGTGCAAGCCCCCCCCCCTCACCGACCCCAGCAGCTTTCATGGCACTTTCCAAGCATTCCCCCAGCAGCAGGTCCTGTCTTGGCTCCTCCTGGTTGAGGTCAGCAAGCTCTATGGCAAAGACAGTGCCCAGCTCCACTTGGGAACCTTCAGATCTAGCACCAGGCTTTAGTCTGTTGTGACATTCCTTTGGTAGTCTCGGTTGGATTATGGGAGAAGGAAGGACTCCGTACAGAATGCAGAGTTCTCCATCCCATTCTGCAGTTACCAAGGGCTTTCACACCTGACCTTTAATTCTCTCAGAAGAAAATAACATCTTGAAGGATGATGGCACCCATTGCTCTGTCTGGAAGTCTGAGCCTTTCTGGTGCACAACAGCCCTCTTCAGACACTTGATAAGTGAGTTTGTGAGTGAATGAAGTAATCAAGGAGAAAACTATTTTCCTCTGTGCTCTGGTGTAGACAGTACCTGCCACCCTGAGGCCACTGGGTCCCAAGTGTCTGACTTCATTCCCCAGGGAGGTGGGGGTTTCTTCCCACAGCATTTAGAAGGGAAGATATCTTGGAAGAGAAGGAAAGAGAGGGTAGGGCTGCTGGGGAGAAGCAGAAATGCCCTTGGCTTGGATATCAGAGTGATGGATTGGGAGGGTCCTGGTTCCAGCCTTTGCAGGCCTGTATCCTGGAATCTCTGGCTGAGCAGGTATTCATTCCAGCAGCTGTGAGTGTTGTAGAATGAGTTGCAGGGCAGGAGCTCAGAGGGTGAGGACTCTATGAAGAAGGGCTTGGGACCAGGATTTCCATGCAATGGGCATGGAAATCAGCCCTTCAGTTCACTGAAGCCAGCCAGGTGTGGGACCCAGAGTTGCTTTGGTCTCTTGCCTTCATGGGCTCTGTGCATGGGCCACCCTGAGGCTGAGGTGGGGCAGATGGGGTGGGAGTTGTCCACGGGGCTGGATGTGTCCCTGCACGTGAATAAGTCATCAGAGTAGACCCAACCCTTCCATCACTTGAGAGTCTCAGGAGGGAAGCCTCTCTCAAGGTTACTACAGGGGCACGTGGGAGGCAGCCACTAGATATGGAAAGTGGTGTTACAGCAATTAGTTGCTAATACCTCAGAGGTGGCAGAGATAGCCCGGCAGTTAGCACTACTGTGTTACTCAGAGACCTGCTAATGGGACTCACTAATGAGGACTTTGCACCTCCCAGAGTCTCTTTACCAGAAGAAGGTGGTATCTGTTACTCCAGGGACAGGCTCCAGAAAGAACTCACAGGAAGGAGACATCGGGATGCTCACCTGTCCCCTCCTTCTGTAGACATGCCCATGGTCCTTAGTAAATATTTACCAAGATGTGCACACGGCACATTCTCCATGTGTCAGCATAGTCACGGGGGTGTGGGTGGGTGTCTGATGGGCTGTACCTGCTCAGTCAGCACAGGCTTTCTTTCTTACTCCGTGAATTTCCCATACACAAGTTCAAGACACTTGCCCATCTCTGCCTGAGGTGTTTGAAGGTAATCTCTCTCCAAATGCCAAGACATGCATGCTGACCTTTCTGCTCCTGGACTCCCACCTGGCTGGGGTTTGAGACACTCATGGGAGGAGGAGAGGCTAGGAGGCCAAGTACACAGCTTTCAGACCTCTGCAAGCTTGTCCACCCCTCTCTCATGAAGCCTTTTGATTCCCTGATGGTGTGAGGGCCACAAGGAGCAACTGCTCTGTGCTATGTGATTCATTGGATGCCATACATGGAATTTCTGAGCTGAAGATTCTGCAGTAGCTCCCTGCTGAATTGTTGATCAAGGGTCAAATGCCTGATGGAGTCCTGCTTCTTACCCTTTGTCATCCCTCCCCTGGGACATTCTCTGAGTTACAAAGCCCATTCTACAGGGACACCATCTTATTTGGACGTACAGTAGCCCAGCTCTGCCCAGCCTTTCCAATACTTCCTGCTGGCAGGGTCAGCATGCAGCACTGACTCTGGCTCCTTGGTCCCATCTTGCATGTACTGTGCCTACATTCCCTGAGCCCCAGGGACAGTGCCTCCCCTCCCCGACCAGAACTCTGTCCTGGAGCTCCCAGGGGCATGAGGGTGGGAAGAGTGGAGACCTCCATGACCATGGAAGCACACACAGGAATATGCATGTGATGTGGTACCCATGGTAGGTGATGGATGGGATGAAGGCAGATGAAGAAATGGGCAGTAGAAAATGTCAGGGACCATCTTCTATAGCTGAGCACACTAGATCCCTACTAATTATCTCTATGCCCTGTCCTACAGGTGACCACTACCTAGAAAGGAAGGTGCTCTGTGTTTTCCCCTCCTCTTTACATCCCTAGCACAAATTCCTGGTGCACAGTTGGTGCCAGTGCATCTTTGCAGAATGGTAGAGTGAGTGAATGGATGGATGGATGAATTCTTAAGTGAAGGGAGGCATGTAGTCTGATAAGTAGACAAAGTGTCCCTTGCTCTCCTCTCTGCAGCGAGGATGACTGTGTGTCAGAGCTGCAGGGTGCCCCTCCTGAACCTGTGACAGCCATGGAGGGCTGGAGGGGGACACTGGGGGAGCCAAGCACAGTGATGATATTGACAGTGATAATAAGAATGGAGGAGGGGGGGACATGGAGGCAGAGGAAAAGAAAGAGAAGGTAGCTAAAGGAGAGGAAGATGAGGAGGAGGAGGAGGGAGAAGAAGTTGGCCCTCCTGCCCACTCTTCCTCACCCCATGTAGAAGCAAGTCATATGTCACAACAAAGACAGATATCCCCACCCATCATGACAGACCATAGTGCAGAGAGGGCACAAGGATAGTAGGAGAATGGCCAACACTTTGCTCTACTACTAAGCATCAGGGCCAGACCGGAGCCCAGGGCTGCTTCTGGCCTCGTGTTCTCAGCAGTCACACCAGCCGTGAGTGTGTGCTATCATGAAGGCTAGGTAGGCAGTGATGATGGCCGGGGCATAGCAGAACACAGACTATACTGGCAGTTTGTGTNCCCCTGGCCAGAGAGCACTGGAGGTGGGGCTGAGTAGGAAGTGATTTAACTGGCTTCCTATGTCCAAGGCTCACAGAACACTAGGCAGAAGTCCAGTGTAGCTATCCGGGGCTGAGATGCTGGCACTTTGGCCAGGGTCCTAGTGATCTGGGTAATGGAGTCATTTGGCTGACCTGTAGTTTATGTGTGCTGCTTCTGACCCCAGCTGCTACGAGGCTCGGCCACATGTGTCCTCCTCCTCCAGAGTCCACTTGGTGTCTCTTGTGGGGATCTACTAGCCATCTTGAGGGACATCCCCACCCAGACTCCCCTTCNTCTAGATCCCCTCTGAGACTCTCTTATCCTTCCNTACCGTGTGCCTCTCTGGTGACTTGCTATAGAGGAAACAAGATACTGTACCATCAAATGCATCTGTTGACATCTCCATCACNTGAGCCTGAGGTTTAGGAGACTTGGCTTATTCCCATCCTGTGTCCTGTTGAGCCAAGAATGTTGCTGGNACCAACAGACTGGTGGTGCCACACCCATCTGTCACCAGTGGGTGGAGGAAGGAAAGGGAAGGAGAGGATCATGGGAAGGGAGAGACCATCTGCATCCTGCATGGACTGTGTGGCCATGGGGANGTGATGGCAGAAGGCGTCCAAGATTGACCTATATCTTTCAGCTGCCCTAGTCCATGATAGCATCCTGTTCCCCACTCTTTACCAGGTGTTTGGTTACCTTGTGACACTGTGTGAGGAATGTCATCTTGGGACCCCCTTACTTATTGGTTTGTGGTACCTGCAGGGAGGTCACATTAACAGAGCAGCCTAGGCTCATCCTGGGTAAAACGTGGGANNTCATGCATCTGAGAGCCTTCAGGATCTGCCTCGTGCTGGCCCTTCCCACCTGACATCTGCAGCTCCTGCTTTGCAGATAGGTCATAGTGGGCCACTCTGCAACAGACGGTAGGGAAGGTGGGCTGTAGAAAGTCTTGATTGAAAGATTGATTGCGCTCTTGACCCATGGGGTTCCAAAGACTGGCTCTCCCTCACCTCCCAGAGCCTGGTGCTTCTGAGGCACAGTCACACCCAGTCCTGCTCTGCCTGGGTCTCCTGGCCTTGCTGTGGCTCTGGAGTCTNTTCAGACCAAGAGTCTTAGTTCCTTCCCTGGTGGCGAATGGACCCCAGGCTGTGGGAGGTTCGGGGTGGCAATGTGGTCATGGCCATGGTGTGGGGGCTTGGGAATGGTAAAGCAGCTTTTGGTCAAGGTCCAGTGTCTTGAGTGAGGCCTGCAGTTTCTTCCCAAGAGATGTGGAAAGTTTGAATCCAAGAGCCTGGATGGGATTCAGGTCCCAAGCACTGTTGGAAATGACAATATTCCTTACCTGGGGAGGGGTCTTCTAGGGTGGTGCTTGGACTCTTGTTTAAGCCATAACAGCTGGATGAGGATCCAGTGTGGGCAGATAGTGGTGGCATGGCTCTGGACCCAGTAAGCCATAACAGCTGGATGAGGATCCAGTGTGGGCAGAGAGTGGTGGCATGGCTCTGGATCCAGTCTCCTGTAGTCCGTTCTTGTTGAATTTTGTTTTTCATCTGAACTAAACTTCTAACAAAGCCCGATGTGTCAGAGGCTCTGAAACCTCCTGTGTGGGGTGTCTGCATCCCTCCCTGCCCTAGTAGTGGTCCTTTGATTCTCTATAGGTCCAAATGCATCCGCTGTACACACCAGCTTGGGCCTGCACACCGAAGTAGCATGTGTGGCATGATTTTACACACATATTTTTCAAGTTTTTTGAGACAGGGTCTCCCTGTGTGTATGGCTGGCCTGGAACTCCTGATGTAGCCCAGGCTGTCTCAAACTTGCAACAACCCCCTTGCCTCTGCCTCTGTGCATCTTTATACCCCACTTGCATGGTGGTTTTGACCTAGTGGTTCTCCTTGGGTCTGTCTCTGTGCTCATGGCTTTGCCTGATTCTCTTCCACATCTGTGTCCAGGTTAGGGAGATGAGAGCAAGCTAGCCAGTTCCCAATGNATCTGAGGCAGGAGAGCATGGGAATAATGAGTAACCTGGATGCCACTTATTTGGGTAAACACCCCCTCTTCTAGTAACACACTTGGCAACCCAGCTCCTTTACCTACCTGAACTACACACACACCCCTCTACAAAAAGTGCTCCTAGCAACCTGAATCTCACGCAGGCCCCTGCCTGTATCGGGGTGCACATACACTCCTTGTTGAACAAGGGCTGTTTTTCTTCCCTTGACAACTGCCAAACTTAAAGATAGTTCCATTCAATCATACTCTATGTCCAGGTATGAGACCAGAATAGGATGGTCTGACCTGAACTCATTTTGGGGTACATTCGTAGTAAAGAAAACTATGTCCTCAAAGTCAACTTTTAGGGAGAAAGCCCCCTACTTATCATCTTATGCCTATGCATAATTAGTCACACATGTGATGAAAATCAGAAGCATCATGCACAGTAGAGAAATGACTACGTGACCTAATTCATCAGTCAGAATAGAGAATGACCCTCACTGTGCTTCACAGTAACCAGCCCTTCCTTCTCCTGAACCCCACAAAAGGAACTACAAAAAAATACATTATTGGGTCCTTGACTCATGTGACTCACGTTCCCTTTATCCCTTTGCTTTAAGTAACACTTCCTCACTACTTTTGCAAAAATGGGTTAGCTTTTATCTCAGTTCCTTGAATAGGAGACAGGAGTCTGGGAACACTTTGCCCAGACCCCAACCCCAGGTAACAAGTGGACCTGCAGGTTGCTACCCATCCCTAGCATGACCCACTGCACTGCCTGGAATTTCCTGGGCCATCTGTCTGTGTGCACCTTCCACTGTGTGCACATGTCCCGAGTCACCAGCAAAGAGACACCCAAAGGCCAGATGCTCCCATGTGTCCACTCAGGGGTCAGCAGCCATTCCCTGTGGTGGTTTAATGGCCAGACCTGTGTTGTGTTCTGCAGCTTGGATAGCTGATGACCAAGGGAAAGCAGTTCAGGGGACTTTGTGGTTCCTTGATGCCTGTGTGTATAGTGCATAAGCTAAGGGCTTGGCCTAGTCTGGGCAGGAAGAGGGTGAAG
>LZPO01066434.1:110297-128227 GCA_001675575.1 Neotoma lepida | reverse complement strand
ACACCACTTATCTCAGTACATTGTTTACAACCAGTATGTGTGTTTAATCTACAGTCCACAAGCAGCATGCACCCCAAGATAGCTGTGGCTACAGCCCAACACATTTGTAGATGACAATGTCATATCCAGTGTCAAAATTTGGGATATCTCTGGCTGAGGTAGAGGAAAACTGGTAAAGATAGCAGTGTGAGCAGTAGGCACAGCATGTACAAAGGTCCTGGGGCAGAAGGTAGTTCATCATGCAGTCAGCCATGGCAAAGAGGTAGGGTGGGCAAGGGCTGTGAACTGTGAGGGCTAAGGAGGAAGGGTCCATAGAAGGAAAATGGATCACACCACTCATGAATTACCCTGTCAGGAGGCCTAGAGAAAGTCCAGTGCTGTGCCTATTCCCTGAGCAATACGCTTTATGAGCTCACTTAAGGTGGGGTGATCGCCTGGGTCCCCGGAGTCTGATAATCATCCCTTGAGACCCTTCCCTGTTCTTATCTTACAGATGAGATGGACCAAACTCCCCCAGCACGCTCCGAGCCTCTGGTCTCAGGGATTCGAACTCCCCCAGTGCGGAGGAACAGCAAGCTGGCCACCCTGGGCAGGATCTTCAAACCGTGGAAATGGAGGAAAAAGAAAACCGAGAAGCTGAAGCAGACGACGTCAGGTAAGGGCCTGGAGAGAGGAGGGTGACACTAGCTGGGGGTCCCCACATCACACAGAGCTGTTCAGCNTCCCTCTGGTTACTGCACCTCACTGGCCACCAGGCAGGGGTGGTCGCACGAGGCACACAGGGTTGGCCACGGCCTTGCAGGACCTCATTCAGTGCCACTGGCTGACTTTACCTGAAGATTGNTTTTTATGTGTATAAGTGTTCTGCCTGAATGTATGTGCNTGTATGTGCACCATGTGTATTCCTGGTGCCTGCAGAGGCCAGGAAAAGGGGTTAGATCCCTCGGAACTGGAGTCACAGACAGTTGTCAGCTGCCGAAGTAGGTGTGGAAAACTGAACCCAGGTCCTCTGGAAGAGCAGCCAGTGTTCTTAACTGCTCAGTCATCACTCCAGCCCCAAGGGCTGCTCTTCTCACTCACAGACCACACTCCCCAGGCCCTCAGCTCACAAATGACTGTTTCATGGCTCTAACCTCCCATTCAGATGGCAGGGGCCTGGTTTTGGCCCTCACTGCTCCTAGGATCTGCCTGGGGTCAAGATTCATGCTGTGGTGCAGTTTCTGCCTGAGCAGACAGNCTTGCACCCCAGCTCTAAGCATGGTCTAGGGATGTTCACCCCACCACCTCTACCCAAAGATCCAGAAGGTCCCCCACTTACTTGTACTGTACCCTTAGACTCAGCTTGGAGGGAAGTGGGGTTGCACCCTGTTGTCCTATTGCCTCTGCCACTCAGAATCAACCATATGATTGGTTCCAAGAGTGCACTGTGGTATGATGTCCATGACAGAATGACCAAATGAGGGGCCACAACATCTGGCAAGTATGCACCTCTCTGTGAGGACCCCTCTCATGTGAGCCTACCCTCCTTTGAGAGAGNAAAGGACTCAGAGAGGAGGCTGTTCACCAGGGCAGGGCGTATTGGTGGGAACTTGAACACTGGCTACCAATCCTGGTCTCTTAGAAGCTCAACCTCAGCTTCCCAGAGCCACCAACCCCAGGAGCCAAGAAGCCTGGGCCTTGGGGCCCTCCCGCTGAGCCGCTTGCCTATTAGCTGCAGCTGTAAGCAATTAGTGAGGTTGCTGTATGTGTGCAGTTAGTCCCCAGCCCCAGGGACATGCCTGGCAAGTGCCTGTCTCAGGCTATTGCCTCTGGGGTCCCAGGNGCCCCAGCTTCCTGCCCAGCTCTGAAGAGATACATGCTTGAGGGCTTGGAGGATGGTAGAGACAAAAATCCGGGCACCCACAGCATCCAGCCTGCAGTGGGGAGCAATGTGAGAGGACTTACATTTACTCTTGTGTGTGCGACTTACCAAATTATTTTAACCACTCAAGAAGTTGATTGACAAATTACTCTTGACAAGAATGAAAACAAGATGAACTGTTCAAGAATTCACAAGCACTTCCAGTGTGCCAGGCAGAAAGTAGACGGAAGGCTGGGTCCTATCTCTAAGGTCCTGCCACAGGGCGGGAATGCACTGGAGGCCAGGGGCCAGAGCAGGTGACCTCTGTGACCCTGAGGTGCTGAGGAATTGGAAGGTTGGGAAGATTGGGCCAGTTGCTCTGGTCCTCAAGGTTCTGCAGCTGTTCCTACCTGGGGTTGTCAAGCTGCCCTGGGGACCCTGGAAGGGNACAGAGACTCTCTAGGTGACACCTGCGGTAGCTCCGCCCTTGGTTCCCCACTTAGGCATTTGGAAATTGGGTAACAGCACTGTATCCCACAGCCTTATTCTCACCCCTCCTCACCTTTTGATGCTGTAAATTTTAACATACCCATTCCTGAGCTTAGGATGAGGTAAGGCAGAGTCCTCTGAGCTTTAAAGAGCAAGTGGATCTGCTGTCTTTGGCTGACTCTGGGTCAATGATCAGACCTGAGTCAGTGTAAGCAATGTCCTATGTCCCAACCTNCCCAGTCGGAACATCCCAGGGACAAGCAAGGGAGGGCTAACCTGAATGCCTCAGACCCTCTNTCTTCTTCCTTCTCCCCTCTTGGCCTGTCCTCCAGTCAGCCCTCATTGTCCCCTCCTCCATACCACTGACACTTGGAAATTGGTTTGGAAGTTGAGGCTACAGAAAGGGAACTCACCTGAAAGTGTCTTGTTCCTATAGCATCCTGAATCCCTGTCATCCTTCACCCAGGTGGCCCCCGTGGGCTCCCTTCCCTGCTTCTGATTCCACACTTCAGCTTGTAGACATGTGTCCTCTCTGCCACCCACACCTGNNGTCACAAGTAGGGACCAGGCCTGTCCTGCTCAATGCCCAATACACGGGGCACACAGTAGGTGCTCAGTCACTGTGAGATAGCTGTAATGGGCGGAAGGCCTTATCATCCCATGCTCTACAAGGATGGGGACAGATTGGTTTTTCCTCCAGGGACTCCCAACCTCACTCAGAACACATATTGAAGTCCATGCTTGCTAAACACTTCAGAGCCTATCATTTGCATCGTCAGCTCTTGTGGGTACTCTGAGCTCTGACAGGTGGGCCGGCTGTGTTCTTGGCCACCTGTTGAAGTTTTGCCCCACATAGCCAGTGGCATTGGGACCTCACTGACAAGCAGGCTCCNCTGGAGCTTTCAAAGAAAGCATCTAAGACCCAAGAAACTATGGGATTTTTTATTTGAGGTTCACCTGTTGACAAATGAAGGTGGTGTGTGTGTGTGTGTGTGTCTGTGTGTGTGTGTGTGTGTCTGTGTCTGTGTCTTTGGTTGGACCTAAGTCAGTACAGGCAATGTCCTGTGTCCTAGCATGCTTTCTGGGAACACCCCAGAGACAGTCAGAAGAGAGTTGACCAGAGTGTGTCTGGTGGTGGATCCTCTGAATGCTATTACCTAGGGTTGGCTGGAAGATGCTTCCCAAGGAGAGATGCACTGACAGAGTCAGTGAAAGCTGGCACTAGCCTCGGAAAGGTGTCCTGAGTACTGGGAGTAAAGGGAGGGTGGCCTTATCATCTGTGAATGACGGAGCTGTCATAGAGGATAAACATGGCCTTGGAGCCAGAGTTGAGGAGGGTGTCATGAAAGTACAGTGCAGAAATGACCTCTTGAACGTGACCCTGAATCCGCTTTCCTGTGGCTGGAGTTCTGGACATGGCTTGTTAGATGGCTTGGGTAGCAAACTCAGAATTGCTGCACCCCAGGCTCTGGCAGTGGGCAGGTCCCGAGCTCCAGGCGTCTACTGTCTCCCTGTTTCTTCCTGTTCACCGAGAGCAGTGCACGGTGGTAATGTGGTGGGCCTGCACTGCTTCCGGCTGTGACTTAACTGGGCGTTTGTGTGTCCTGCAGCGCTGGAGAAGAAGATGGCTGGCAGGCAAGGCCGGGAGGAGCTCATCAAGCAGGGGTTGCTAGAGATGATGGAGCAAGGTAAGTGGGCTCCTGGGAGGGTGGCAGACCTAAGTGGAGTCCTAGGGCATAGAAGTGAAGTCACAGGGGCATAGAGGGCAGGAGGTGGAGTTCTCAAGTTTGATGGTTCACAGAGCTCAGAAAATCCANAAGAGGAAGGAAGGGGGTGTCCTGTGGTCAGGTGGGGGTTGTCCTCCAGTTCTCCAAGGGTGAAGTGATGGCTTGAGTCAGGAGCTGAGGTAGCAGAGCACCCACCTCGTCCATGGCCATTTCCAGTGACTGCTCCCTAGGGCATGTGTAGGGCGCTCAATGAACACCTTCTATCTATCTCTAAGTGGCAGCCATGGATTTAAATTTAAGTGTTAAGTTTTCTTCATATTCAAACATTAAATCCTTAATTTGAACAAATGATGACTATCCCTATGTTGGCCACATAGCTAGCATCTCCGTNAGGCAGGCAGGCTGGGTGCTCTGCTTACCTTGCCTTTGGGTGNCCTTGCCACCCCCACCCGCANCTGTAGCATGTAAGCAGAAGCTCGGTGCAAACCTGGGTTGGNGTTGGTCTAGCAGGTTTCATCTAGTCTGTGCTCAGGTTGGTCAGTGTCAGCAGCACAGGTAATGGGGACCAGCACACTTTAGTCCCGTCTTCCTCTTGCCGTGTTGGGGTCCCATCCGATCCTGACCCTTGTCCTCTATGCTTTGTGGCTCTCTGGGTCTGTAAGTCTTGGTTGGTGGGGTGGGCTCACAATCCCTCCTTGTTCTAAAACCTCTCTGGGCTAGAGCAAGTTCCACTTCTGAGTTCGGGCATCTGCAGAGCTTGNGTGCATGTGTGTGCGTGCGTGCATGCCTGTGTGCATGCATCCAACTCCTGTCTCCCCCTTTCTGCTGGTGTCTGCAATTTGACCCAAGTGCCAGGAATTAGGGAAAGGAATTCAGGAANTGAATGAGTCTTTTTCTGATGTGGCTGAAGCCCACAGCTCCTCACATTGCCTCCCATCCTGAGTTTTGGTATGGAACATTGTGATGATGCTATGTTCAGGGGGCAACTGGCCAGGGTGGTTGCATAATNCCTTCTCCAGTGCTTTGTTCCTCACAGAAGGAAGCCTTGCCCTGTGACCCGTGACCCCTAGCCTCTGGCCTGTGGATGTTGAAAGCTCCACTCTGAGTCTCCTGGCATTGGTGGAATGTCACTGCTGAGCAGAAGTAGTTTAAGTTTGGAGGGGGTCTTCAAAGTGTCCAGAGTTGTGTGTGTATGGGGTATGTGTGCTGTACATGCATGTGTATGCACGCATGTGTGTACATGTCAGAGGGTGACTTCCAGTGCCTCCCTCCCTCACTACCTTTTATGAGACAAAGTATCCGATGGACTCAGTTAGGCTGGCTGGACAGTGAGCTCCACAGACCCTCCTGTCTCTGTCTCCCCAGCTTTCCCCCGCCCCATGCTGAGATTACATGCACTTGCCTCTGTGCCTGTCTCTCTCTGTGGGCGCTGGAGATCTGTGCTCAGGTCCTCCTGCTTGCATGGCATGTCTGACTGCCCTGTCTCCTAGCCCCCAGGTTTTTCCTTTAGGTCTTGGGTCAGGAAAATAAAAACAACTGTATACTTTAAAAATGTTATGTTCAATGAATAAGGGGGAAATAAAGACAGATATTTGATTTTGGTCAACAATAAAGTTCTAGTTTGAATAATGGATGAAGAAAACATCTAGAAGGAATGCCATGGGCTTTACTAAACTCTATGTTTGTCAGATGGATGAAGTCAAACCAGAGACCCAGTGGTGGTGTTCAGCTACAGCCAGGTCACAGGACTGGGGTGGAGTGACTTCACTGGCCATATCACATACCTTCTAGCTTCTAGATACAATTAGGAAAAAGCTGGATAACCTTGTCTGGAAAAAGATAGTGAACATTTTAGGCTTTGGGATATTTGCCTTTCATTGCTATAATGAAATTCCAGAGGCAGGATCACTTTATAAAGAAAAGAGGTCTGTTTAGCTCAGAGTTTGGAGGGTCAAGGGCATGGCCCTAGTGTTCAGTTCTGATAGTGACCTTTACTGTGACTTGGATATGAGATGACTCCCCAGATACCTGGGTTTGAATATGTGGTCACAGAGGGAGGGGCTTACACAGCAAGTGATATCTAGAATGTTGTGAAATCTTTAGAAGTGTGTCACTGGAGGAGAGGGCCCTGAGGTTTAAGCTTAGTCCTGCTTCTAGCCAGGTCTCTCTGTTGGTTGATCCTCAAAGGTGGAAGCAAGCCACCTCCTGTCTCCAGTGCCACCGGCACATACTCNCATGCGTTTCCCACCATGGTAACTCAAATAANCNGCCCTCCATAAATTATGTCTTGTCAGGTGTTTGGTCATGGTGATGAGAACAGTCACCAAAATAGCCTTCTTGCTGGCAGAGTGCCAACGCAGCACACAGTGTTGTGTGAGCGGAAGTTACGTCCTGTAATTGTGTGCATGAGCACTCTCTTGTCTNTATGTCAGTGTCTCTCCCCTTCTCCCCAACCTGAGGCNCTGTCCTCATGACCGCACTGAACCCCAACCANNTCCCAGTTACCTGGCTGTTGGGTTAAGTTTCTACCCTCTAAATGCCATTAACCTATGACTTACAGACTTAAACTCCTACCAGAGTTGTGGGGCTGGTTGATCACAGGGGGTGTGCAGTCTGCTGTAGTCTCCCATCTCTGCTTTCTGAGGCAGAAACAGTCACAGAAAAATACATACTGATCGGCATGGAAACTTCGTTTATGGGTGTAAAGATTTGAATTTTCAACCCTTTCATGAATCATGAACTATTATCTTTCTTTTGGTTTCCTTCCCAACCATTTAAAGATGTGAGATCCATTCTTAGTTCAAGGACACATAAAACAGGTGGACGGCTGGCTTGGGCCCAGCCTGCCTCCCAGACGACACCCTTTCAATCCTGCAGAGCGACTGGACCAGGATCTAGAGTGGCCTGAAGCAGTCTTCATCCTGGAAAGCGGAGCATTCAGGTGTTAACTGATGCTGCAATTTTTTTTAAAAAATTNTTTTTCAAGACAAGGTTTCTCTGTGTAATAGCCCTAGCTGCCCCGGAACTCACTTTGTAGACCAGGCTGGTCTCGAACTCACAGAGATCCGCTACCTCTGCCTCCCTCCCAAGTGCTGGGACTAAAGGCGTGCACCAACACCACCCAGCTCAGTGCTGCAAATTTTTATGGAGTTGCCCACTGTGTGCCAGGCTCTATGTTAGTTGACAGACACACCAGTTACTGAGACACTGTCCTCCTGNAATAGAGCCCAGGGGACACAGGCATCAGGGGGTCCTCCAAATACAAATCACAATTGAATGAAGCATGATAAGAAAGGAGTGCCTCAGCAGGGGGTTTGANTGGTGGGAGGTGGGAGTGATGTTGCTTGTGGACTAAAGGTGAGTTCAGAGCCCAGCATGACTTTCATTTGGTTGCACAGGAGCACATGGGAGTGACTTTTGTCCCTGAGCTACACCTGGGCACTTTCAGGAGCCCTCTGCTATTGGGTAGCACTTGATACTCTAGGGTAGGACCACAGTCAGTACTTGATAAGCCTTCCCAGCTGACTCCAGCTTCCTGCAGAAAAGGTGGGGAAGTGGCTCTCCTGGATGTGGAGACTGACTCTCTAGCAGCCCTGGGAGCAGTGAGTACCAGGTCCCAGAGTTCCAGGGCTCAGGGAAGGGACCAGAGGTGAGAAAGATAGAGGGCAGTGAGGGAGAAGAGGGGCTTAGGTGCAAAATGCCCNAAAATTGCACATATGCTCATGTCAGGGCTGGGGTGACAGGGGCATGCCCAGGCTGTCCCAGGGAGAGGGTCTGGGGGTATGCAGAGAGCTTGTCTTTGTGAGCAATACCAGGTGTCTCAGGCTGCAAAGACAAGGGCCACAAAGGTTGTCTCTGGAGGCAGGGGACTTACTTTTCCCAGGACTCCCATGGGGTGGTGNCCGTCACCTGCTTTTAAATATGCATCATAAAACATATGCAAACATTGCTGCGGACCACTGCTGGGTGAAGCACCACTGCTGGGTGAAGCCTTGACCTTGAGAGGAGCCAAGCCAGGGGCCGGGAGCACAGGTTGGGGGTCTTTAGCCAGGATTGGACTTTATGACACCTGGTAACTGCTGCATCTTCCCAAGTCAAGGAGCCCAGAAGGGGTCAGTATGGCAGCTAGGGATCACTTCACCTCTGCCTTTCTCCATGGGGGTGGATGTGGGAATTGGGGTAGATGTGGGGGTTGGCCTGGGGGGCCAACTTTCTGACTGTGGGTTATGAACTCGGGCTCAGCTCAGCCTTCTCCCAGGTAAATGGGATCAATCTGCAGCCAGGGGTGCCCCCTTGCGGTCAACTGCCCTCATGGCGCCTGTCGCACTGAGACCAGACTTCATTGCCAGGCAGCTCAGGAGGCTGCAAAGAGGTAATGAGANGGAGGGAAGACCTGGCCACNGATGACCCTAGACATGCCCAGAATCCTCAGTGGACCCAAGAACTTAAGTGCCATCTTCCTGGAAAGTCCTGCACCTCACACCCACAACTGTAAATGGACACACATACACACACTCCCTGGAGCTTGCTTCTGAAGCAGTAAAGCAGAGGGATCACTTGGTTTCAGAACAGGGATCGTAGGAGAGACCCTGCATGTCCCCAGGAGTGTCAGGTACACTTTGCTTTCCCCAGGGCATTATTTTCAGTTGTGGTTAACTAATACACCCCGTGAGTACCTTGGCCCCCTGTCCCTCACATCTCTGCCATGCTGGTCGTCTGCTGGGTTGCAGGAGAGACCTTATTTGTGGCACTGTCAGACAACTGTGCTGTGGGGAGGAGAGGTGACCTTTTCCTGCTGTGGGGAGGAGAGGTGACCTTTTCCTACTCTACCTTTTCTGCCCATTTTCCATGTCTGAGAATGTCTCCAACCCACCTTCTGGAGTAAGAACAGGGTCCTGCCCATTTCTGGTGCAGACAATACTCATTTCTTGAATGGCCTCCTTCCCCACTTCCCTTACCCTGCACCTGTGGACTTGATGTTTTCTTCAATAACTTAAGGACTCCCATATCCCAGCATTGGCTATTTTATAAAAGACACATTACGTTATTGCTGTGTCCATTGACCTGGGTGTCCACCTGGGACAGTGGAAGTCTGTCTGGTTTCTGATGTTTGCGTGCACACTACCTGGCATGCACACAAGTGCTCCCTCTGTGATCATGTATGCACATGTGTGTTTGTGTGCATGTCTGTGTCAGGTTCCTCTCACACAGCTGCTCAGTATAAAACAGCTGCACAGCTCTGCATTCCCCTGGCAGCTCTGGGAAGAGAGGAGCAGTGATGGTGGGAAAGGTTGGCCAGAGGAGGCCAGCTGACCCAGTGAGAGAGGAGCAGGGCACGGGCCCCACCCAGCATTTCTTAGCAACAGGCCCTGACACGAGGACTGTTTTGGGAACTGTAGCTTCTCACTGAGTGTGATTCTGGGCAGGAGCTCCATGCATAGCCCAGAACGGGACAGCAGGGCTGCTGAACTGCAGGCACAGGTGGAAGTTCCAGGCCTGTACTACCTGTGCAGCTTTGCTGGGACCTGCTGGGCTTTCAGGGGCAGCTTCTGCTATTTTTGTTGTTTTAGTGATGATGAGGATGAGATATGGTTGTAATTAACAACAGACGGGGCCCTTTGTTAGGCTTGAGTCCACTAAGCAGTGAACAGCTGCCCTGCTTACACTCACACAGGGCAGTGAGGGGCTCAGAGTGGCAGGGCCCACCACATGCTCACCTGTCTCTGGCACAGCAGCCACCTGGTGGAGGTAACTAGTTGTTAAGATGTTGTTAGGAGCTGGGCGGTGGTGGCGCATGCCTTTAATCCCAGCACTTGGGAGGCAGAGGCAGGCGGATCTCTGTGAGTTCGAGGCCAGCCTGGGCTACCAAGTGAGTTCCAGGAAAGGCGCCAAAGCTACACAGAGAAACCCTGTCTCGAAAAACCAAAAAAAAAAAAAAAAAAAAAGATGTTGTTAGGGTCAGTGCCTGGGCTCTGGCAGTCTCTTAGAAGTCAGTCAACCTGTCCTCAATTCATCCAATTAAAGAGACAAATCAATAGAGAAAAAGCAGAGTTACTCAGTGGGGAGAGCAGAGTGGTCCAGTGACTCCCTAGGTCCTCACAGGAGCTTTAGGTTTAAACAAAAGGCAGGAGGGTGCAGAGCAAAGCCAGATCAGGGCATGGCCCTCAGCCCTCAGGCCCAGGCTATCTCTCCAACAAGGCAGTCTAACAAGTTGTGAGTACTGTGTGGGGTCTCTTCCCGGATGCAAGTTCCCCTGAACTAAGCTGAGCTGGCACAGACTTCACCTTCCCCTCCCCCCAGCATGAGATCCCTGGGGGAATTCCTTGGGGACATTGTCCGCCAAATGGACAAGAGTGTTTCTTTTGAGTCCTCCCTTCCTGACATGATAGTGACAGGAAAGCTGACCCTCCTGTCTGTCAAACTGTTTCACTGAACAGCCACAGTGAGCATACCTGCCACAGACGACGTGTGAACATATAGCACACCTGCACAGTAAAATCACAGGTGCACTCTGTGGGATGTGTGTGTACATGTATACATGGGTATGCACACAGGAGCACACACACACAGGAGCACATAAGAGCATACATACACACACAGGAACACACAAGAGCACACATATGCACACAGGAGCACACACAAGAGCAAACACAGAGGAACATGCATACTCACACAGGAGCACACACACACACACACACACACACACACAGGAGCATACACACCCCATCCTGTCTTGTTGTTACCACATGGAAACTAGTCAGACTTATCAGTGTTTGGATTCCAGAGAGCCTCATGATGCCCCGGTCACCATGCTCAGCATCATGTCATGTCATTCCCCTAGGGTAATGACATTTTCACAATGCCTGTGGAGCCCGGCAACAGAGGCTGTCTCAGAGGTGTGTCAAGAAAAAGCAAGCTAGTCACAGGGGACTAAAAATTCAGTCTCGAGCTTGGTGATGTCTAACCCTATGTCCTTGGCTATGCTGATCTTGGCAGAAAAAGCCAGAAGCCAGATGTGGTCATAGCCTGCATATTTTTGGTCCCTGCTAAGATGCTTCTGAGGCTTATCAGGGCTTTCGTGGGAGAGAGCAGGCCATGTGGCCAGCAGTGAGTAGTCACTGTGCAGCCAGCAGCAAGTGGTCTCCCTGGAATATCTGCTGCTATTTCTGCCACTTGAAGAGGCAGCTGGCCTTGCCAGAACCTCTGGGCAGGGATGTGGCCCAAAGAGGAGNTCACCCCAGGTGTAGATGTACAGACCTCTGGAGGGCCTAGCCTTTCAGCTCATTCCCTGTGGAGATGGAAGTACCCTGATGGAAGATGGTGAACAGTTAGTCAGGTTCAGATCCCTGAGGGTTGAGGGAAGGAATTAGATCAGTTAGGAGGCCAGGGCCTGGGAAGGACCCTTGAGAGAGAACTGTGCTGTTCTGAGGCTGATGACACAGGGATGGTGGCCAGTTCTGTTGTCATCATCTTCACAAAGCAATCAGTAGCAAAGAAACCAGGCACCTGTGGCTCACTTATCTTATACTAGAACATTCCATTGGCATATTTAATTCTCATCCAGGAAGCCAGTAGTAACCCACATTGTAGACAAGGAAACTAAGGTGCTACCAAGTGGCAGTGGGTGGGATGCGTGTTAGGGGGACAGTGGGCTTCTGTCCAGCAGAGCATGATGTGGATGAAGTGGCAGTCTTGGAGATCCCCAGCGCAGTAGCTTGGAGGCAAGACTGTCCAGTAAATGGGGGCGTTGACCCTGAAATAAATTGATCCTCTACTTCAGTGATGGGAGCCAGCATGGGAGGCCACAGCCAGGAGAGCACCCTGGTGTGTCCTAGGGGTGAAATCTCTGCAGGCCACACTGCCACACTGTGTTGTATCTGTCTCCATAAACTGGGGACCAAGAGCTTCACATGGGAGACCATGTGAGTGCCCTCCATCAGATTGGCATCTCAGAAGGAGTATTCTGATTATCTTCCCTGGAGCTGGGTGACTGGAAAAGTCATTTTGTTACTAGGCACTGGGGGGCCTAGAAACTCCTCCCTCAGCTTCCCTGTATCCCAAAAGAAATTGGGTAACAATATTGGCAAAAGGAGACTGGTCTGTTTAGGTGGGGAGGTAATTCAGTTGGTAAAGCATTTGCCATACAAACCAGAGGACCTGAGTTTGATCCCCAGAACCCAAGTAAAAGAGCTGGGTGTGGTGGCAATGCGTGTGCGCCCACCACGGGGGGGACAAAGACTGCTGGGCCTCTGGTGTTCACTGGCTGGCTAGTCCAACCTATCGGGTAAGTTTCAGGCTTATAGTTTGGCCCCAACTTGGAGGACAGGAAGTTTTTTCATCCTCACTGCCATTCCTGCATCCCTGCTGTAATTTTATAAGAAAAATGAGATGGATGCTAGAAACCGTACACATGGTGACCTAGTTGTGAGATAAACTACCAGCAAGGGATGACTCTCTTCCCTGGGAAGTGAGCTGTCTGTCACCAGCGCTTTGGACTTTCCCTCCCAGCCTAGATTCCTGGGGTGTTTAATCCTGTGGACCTGCTGTTTTAATTGAAACCATCCTGAGGGTGACAAGTCCAGGGACAGACCCCCAGATACCTCAGTGGTTGAGCCCCAGGAAGGAGAAGGGGCCAGCCTTTCTGAAACCCTCATGAGAGACTCCATGCCCCTCACCCTGGGAAAGCTGCTGGGTAAATTCTCACTATATCACTCCATCCTTGGCCCTGACCATTAATGGGTTTGAGATGCTATCTCTGAGGCCTCTTGAGAATGTTCACCACCCGGGGCAAAGGGTGTGTCTGTCTTGCTAATCTCCAGGCACATAGTAGGCAATTGACAGACATTTGCTTTCTGGTGACTGGCAGTCAGAGGTGGGTACAGAGATGAATCGCTTCTGCAGCCACACTGTGTAACAACCCTAGCACCTCAGGGGCACCTACAGTCAACATCTGTTGCTATGTGTCAGATGTTCCTGGCTCAGTTGCCTGAGTCTGTTGTCAGGATGAGGACCATGGTGCAGAAGGGAGCAAGTGGGGACAGACAGAATTTTGAAGGCATTTTAAAGGTGTGTGGCAAAGGGGTGGGAGTTGGTGGGGGGATCGCCTGTCTCTCATAGGTGTTAAAGTGCAAGGATGCATGGGGAGAATGGACCTCGGGCATGAGGGTACCAGGCTCATCTGGAAGCACAGNGTAGAGAGGAACTCCCAGCAGAGTGTGGGATGCCACGTCAAGGCATCCATGGCATCCTTTGTAGGAAGGCTTCTGCGTGAAAGAAGGGTGTAAAGGAGGCATGGCCTATCTGATGGCTGAATTTCTTTGCAGATTCTGAAAGTAAAGTATGCAGTCCCAGTAAAGGCTCCCAACCTGCGCAGAGTGAGCCGTCCACTGCCGAGCAGGAGACGCTGACCTCAGAGGATGTCCAGCCTGGAAGTCCCTTGGCCAGCGGGACAGATCAGGCCTCCCAGGATGAGCTTCTGTCNTCTGATGCCCATCTGGATGACACAGGTACCAGCTGGAGACCCAGTGGTCTGAGCACATCCCACCAAGGGCTTAGACAGTCGACTCACTATCAAGACTGGGTACCTTCNGCCACCCTCATCCTCTTGGCTGGGGTACCTAAATGTTCGCTGGAATTCTCTTCTCCTGGCTCCTCCCAAATTGGGTGCAGGAGGAGTGAGGGACCTAAAATGGCCATGGGTGACTTCCTGCCGCATGCCTCCTGAAATCACCAAATATAGGGGTGCAATTCAGCCAGACCCCAAATGGATGTGTCCTGGGACAGTGGCCTAATCCTGGAGCAGATGGTCTCTTTCCCTGAGAGATACCAGAGCAAGTGTGTGTGGTGGGAGGGGCATGCTGTGCTGTGGTCTGAGGGAGGCTCTCTGCAGCTTCTCAGACAGGTGGCTCAGCTATCTGAGTCCTGTGTTACACAGGAGAAGTTGTAGGATCAAGATTGGGGTTGTATGGAGCACGAAGGAACTTGGTACTGTGTCCACAAGTAGCCAGTGTTGGAGGAGTGGGGACTAGGCTGGTGTTTTTGTTTTAAGGGAGTAGACAGGACCCTTGGTGACAAGAAAAAAAGCACAAAGGGGCTCAGGCCCCACCCTCCTCTCTGACCAAGCATCACCTTAAGCTACCTTCTGAGACCTCACTGGAGCCCTGGGAGCCTGTTCTCTCATGCTGCCTCATGCCTGAACCCATGCTATACAGTTTGGGGACTGGAGCTTGAACCTCACAACTCTCTAGGGGTCTTGGGAACCCAGGCTGCAGGTGAACCCTCTGGACTTCTGTTCCAGTTCCATGGGTGTCTGCTCCCTGGCCTCTCCTTCACCAAGCCAGAGTCACTGGGTGCTCTTTGCCAGCTGTCTGTCCCCAGATTCCCTGCAATGTTAGCAGCTGCTCATGTTGTATGTGCTCTGCCTCTTGGGTGGCTGTGCTTCTCCAGTCTGACTTGGCTTGGGGACATAATCGGAATTTGGAGTCTGAGGAATTATGGACCCAGGGAAGAAAAGCCCCCAGCTGTTATACGGCTCTCCCACCTTGAGTCCCAGGCAGCTGACCTCAGAGGGCTGTGGTTGGCGTAGTTCTAATGACTGCAAGTGGAGCCTTCACCCTGTGGTCACTGTTCCCCAGCCCTGGACTTGGCCTTCAAGCACTCCAGCATGGCTGGGTCTCTGCTCTCAGCTCCTACTGGTAGCTCTTACTTCTTGGCAGTTTTTTGTTCCCACTTGGCTATAAATAGCTCTGGGTGAGGCCTATGTCTGACCTCGGGGGCTTTCCAGGTACAAGGCATGGGAATGGCTTCCAGGGAGCAGAGTGAGTCTGCTGAGGCCATCATGTCTTATGCTGGCCTTCAGTCAGAATCAAGGCAGGACAGGTCCTGGCAGAGTAAGGGGAAGCTCACCCTTGAAGGGGATCAGCACACACAGCAGCAGAGGGCAGGACTGCTAAGTCTTCTGTGGAGGGCCAAAGTGAATGCTGTCCGTCTCAGGGATTGGCGCATCTGATTAAGACAGCAAAGTACATCTGCCCCAAGTCACCAGGGCTGTGGGCATTAAAGGCTCAGCACATTGCTCCCTGCCACTGCCCACAGCTGGGCTAGTGGCCCTGGTCATCTAACTGCTCACAGCTGGGCTGGTGGCCCTGGTCATCTAACTGCTCACAGCTGGGCTGGTGGCCCTGGTAATCTAACTGCCCACAGCTGGGCTGGTGGCCTTGGTCATCTAAGAAGCAAGAGAAACTAGGGAATTGAATATGGTGACATATGGTCTGTGTTGGGCTAGACAGAGAAAGGAGGATGGCAGCTGCCATGGTTCCCAGGGCCTGGGCACAACCCAAAGGCAGAGGGAAGCCCAGCAAAGAGTGGCAAGGGACTTAGCTGATGACAAGCTCTGGGCTGTGGTCAGTTGAGGTGATGCCTGGCTCCTGTGGGTCTGAGGGACGTGGGCTTCTCATTTTACCAGCTGAGATGTAGGTGGGTCCTCAGTCTCAGGGATGAGAGAAGGCTTGATGGGTGATATGGACAGATAGAAACCATCTCCACAATGTTGTGTTCACTAATTAGTACCAGTGACATATGGACTTCTCACCCTGGGTCTTGAGAGAGTTTTTCATTTTCCCCTCTGTGTGTGTGTGGTGTATGCATGTGCATACACATATTTGCATGTATGTATGCAGGTGCATGTGGAGGCCTCAGTTTGATACTGGAAATCTTCTCTGGTCACTCTTCCACTTTACTCTTTGAAACAGAGTCTCTCAGAGCTGGCCAATATGGCTGGTCTCACTAGCGGGCTTGCCTGATGAGGCTGGAATTACAGGCGAGCCACCACACTCACCAGCATGTATGTGGGTTCTGAGGATGCTGGCCCTGGTTTTCTGACTTGCANGGAAAGTGCATCAGGTGGTAGGGAGCGGCTGGGTATTCAGGCGAGGTTCTTGTGACCCTTCCGGCCTCTCTATGAGTACATGTAGACAGTCAAAACAGTCCCAGCTGCGATGGAGGAGCCTTTCCTCGGTGGGCACAGCTGACCTTCCCAAGATGGCAACTGCTTTGCCTGGCTCAGAGGACAGTCATTCACAACACCCAAACACAAACCATCAAGTCACAGCCCCACTGGGTGCCGGGTCTTGCCTGACTATCAAACAGTCCTTGAAGAGAGAAGTGAAGATTAAGAAATAATAGATATGGAAAATAGAGACATAGATGATGTAAAAGAAAAAGACAGAGACACAGAATAGCATTGGGAGGGCTCTGGGTCAATACCACANTCACCTCGAGTTTATTCCTCATGGGCTTTTTATACACCAGCATGGGGAGAGACATAAGACATTCCCCTCTCAAGGACAAAGTGTGAATACTTCCTTATTTCTCAAAACATCTAGTAGCTACACCTTATGGCAAAGCATCCTGTAATTAGGCCTTGAAGTATAAGACACCTGGTAACCAGCCTTGCAGGGAAAAACAAGCTCGGACTCTCTGACCTTGAGTCAAGATGGAATAAGGTCACACTGTGGNGTCTCNGTGGGCCCTCACACCTGGGGCCTGGGCTCTGCTCCCTCCTGTGGAGGTTGAGGGGTTTGGAGCCTTCTGGTCCCTATCTGGGACTGTGTTATTTAGTGACTAAAGCCTGAGGCTACCATGGTCCTCATCCTTCCCTTAGAGCTGGGGAGACCAGATGCTGACCCAAAGCTGTCAGCTCTCCTTACCGTTCCACGTCCTGCTCAGTGCCGGAGGGAGCAGCTGCATCTGCGCCCTGTCCTTCTGTGCAGAGTTCATTTTATAACAGACAGATGTCATCTGACAGAAGAGGAATCCAGATTCTCAGGTAAACAGATCAGGCAAACATGGTTCCTTCAGCCTCTCCCCGACCTTGGGCGAGCTCCTGTCCCCAACTCTCAGATGCCTTCTAGAAGGGTCAGTGTCAGGTGCTTTCTCTTAAAAATCAGATCTTCCCCGAACTGAGGTCAGGACGAGAGGTCATTGGAAAGTCCATGGAGCTGGCATAGACCCTGGCTCCAAAGGCTCCTTTCTTGTTCATGTAACAGTACCCGGTCACACCTGAGCCTCATCCTTCCCTGCAGGTCCAGGATTCTGCTACAGGGATCCACTTTCCACAGCAGCTCCAGGTCAGCAGACATCAATGCAGTGTCATTGCTGTCACTGTTGCCCCCACAGTCAAGAGAAGACTCCTAGGTCTGGGAGCTGGCTCAGTGGTGAAGTGTTGGCCACATATGAGGACCTAAGTTCCATTCCCAGNACCCATGTAAAAAGCTGGGCACAGTGCTGCTTGCTTGTAGTCCCAAGGATGAGGATGAGGAAACAGGAGGACCCTTGGGACTTGCTGGCCAGCCAGCCCAACCCTAGAAAGGACACTCAAGGTTAACCTCTGGCCTGAGCATCCATGCATACAGCTACACACAAACCACACACACAAACCACACAGTCATACACAAACCACACAGCCACACACACACACACACACACAGAAACCACACAGCCACACACAAACTACACACACACATAACACAGACCCACACATACTCACACATATACAAACCACACAGCCACACACAAACCACACAGCCACACATACACACAGAGAGACAAAGCACACACACACACACAAACTGCACACATACACAACAAACCACACAGCCACACAGCCACACATACACACATATGCATACGCATACACACACAAACTGCACACACATATAACACAGACACAAGAGCAGCTGTCACTCGCTTTGCTACTTGGCCCACCTACACCTGATCTCTCTCTCTTTCCCTTTCCTCCCCCCCTCTTGTAGAGCGAATCTTAAACGGTCTTATTAATTGAAAACACCAGGCCAGGTATTGAGGTAAATTCTGAA
>LZPO01066434.1:62479-89844 GCA_001675575.1 Neotoma lepida | reverse complement strand
GTGCATTTGGTACCATGTGATGTTTTTATTCACGACCTCATTTCAGAGTGCTCAAGCCAGGACGAGCAAGCACGCTCAGCACCCCTCACACACAGNAGGTGCTGACATTTCTCCACTTGAGACACAGTGTTGAGTTTTATTGTAGCCCCACGCATACCGCAGGTCACTAAAGCTCCTTCCCCAGGATCACCAGGAGGCTTATCTCCCATTGGCGTCTCTTCTCCCACACCACACTCCAGCCTCAGATAACCACAGTTCANCCCAAACTTCCATGAGCTTGACAGCTCAAAATACATCACTGAAAGCACCTGGTGCTTGCCTCTCTGTGCTGCAGGTTTTTCTCAACATAGAGCCCTCCACGGTGCACCAGTGTGGTACATGATGGAATTTGTTCTTCCCTTTGTTAGAACAAAACAGTGTTCTGTTCTGTGTATAGACCATGCTGTCTTTATCCATTCATTTGTAGATCGTTCTTCNGTTTTAGATTTAGTAAAACAAGCTTCTGTAAAAACANGTGTGCAGATAGCTCTCTGGCATGCTGAATTTTAAAATATTTTTATTTTTATTTATGTGTCTATGTATATTTGCCACATATGAGGACAGAGAAGGTGTTGGGTCCCCTAGTGGGGTGACAGGCAGTTGAGCTATAGGACATGGATGATGAAGAAGANCAACACCTGGTCTTAACTGCTGAGCCATCATTTTAATTCCTTTGGATTCTTGCTCAGGAATGACACACTGGGCATGTGGTAGCTATGCTCACATTTCCCGAGAGGCCCTGGGCTGCCTGGACTGATCTGAGTTCCCACCAGCAGGAAATGAAGTTACTCCTTTCTCTGCACCCTGACCAAGCCCACTGTCATCTGCCTTTCCCCTAGCAGCCATTTCTGGTGGCTGAGGACTGGTGTCCCCTGTGATGTAACTCAGTTTTCCTGGTGTGTAGTGGTGACGATGGACTTTGCATGTGTACATGGGAGGTNGGTCTGTCTTTTGTGTGTATGCGGGTGTGTCTGTGCCTCTGGTTGCCCCCCTTAGCTTTTGTGAGGTGAAGTCTTTTGTTGGCCCAGGGCTGACCAGCCAGGCCAGGCTGGCTCACCTGCAGCCTCCTAGATCCTCTCTCTGCCTCCCCAGTAGTGGGACTGCAGGAGCATGAGGCCACACCTTGTTTTTTACATGTGTGCTGGGGATCTGAACTCGGTTCCTCATGCTTGTGTGGCTTCTGAGCCATTTCTCCAGCTCTCATTTGTTGACTTCCAATTTGTGTCCTTTTCTGCATTTTAAAAGTGGATTCTTATTTGTTTTCTTGCTAGTGACATGAATTTCTTCTGCATGTTGGGTGTTGACCTCATAGCTAGTGGATGACTTGCGTAAACTGTCTCCCTAGTGGTGTCATCTCTTTACTCTGCCCATTTCCACTAATGTGTAGAAGTGTTTGAATTTGATTCTATCCCAGTGTGTTTTCTTTTACACTTGGCTCTTGGGTCTTATATCGGGAATCTTTACCCACAATGCTGTGGAACATTTACCTAGTGTTTTCTTGTTATAATTCTACAGTTTCAATCCTCATGTTACCATCTTTTACTCATTTCATGTTGATTTTTATTATAGTGTGAGATGGGAGCTAGAGGTGTGAGGCAAGAGCTCGTGCGGGATGTGGTAGCTCAGGCCCAATGTCCATTTTCCCTGGGCATCAGAGATAATGTTATTTCTTCCAGTGTGTGGTCTTGGCACCTTTACAGGGAGTCCGCTGACCTCAAAGGGTCTATCTCTGGGCTCTCTATCTTCTCCCATTGGTACCATTCCATTGTAAGGACTTTATAAGAGAATCTGAAGTTGCTAGTGTGAAGCCATCAGCTCGCAGGTGACAGGTGTTTAAGGACATTGTCAAGGGCTTGCATTGCTCTGCCTGTGCAATAAAGTCCTATCTATTGTGATCTCTATGCAGGCGATGCATGTTTATTGAGCGGTTTACACCTTGCACAGGTGCCTATGAAGGTCTTTCTGACAGTTAGGAGGTGATTATTGAGTTATCTTTGCAGCTTGCAGGTTTAGGTGGTNTAAAGGTTAATCTCCATCATCAGCTTGACTACATTTAGAATCACTTAAAAGACGTCTTCACAGGCACACCCAGAAGGGTGTTTCCAGGGAGGTTTAACTGCGCAGGAAGGATTCATGGTAAGCATGGCTAGCTATGCAGAGTGAATACAAGAGGAAGGGAAGAAGGGAGCAGAGGACACTGCTGAGCAGGCACCTACCTCTTTCTGTTCCCCAAGGACACAGTATGAGCAGCCACCTATGGCTCATGCTGCATCCACAGCTCCATCACCAGCTCTTCCCTTCCATTATGACTGTACACCACCAAACTGTAAGCCAAAATAAATTCTCCCCCCTCATGTTACTTCTTTTTCATGATTTATTTATTTCTCATGTGTGAGTATTTATCTATATGTATGTAAGTGCACCAAATATGTGCATTGCCCACTGAGGCCAGAAGTAGGTNCCAGATCCTGTGGAACTGGGGTTACAGGTAATTGTGAGCCACCATGTGGGTGCTGGGAATTGAACTGACCTACTCTGCAAGAGTGCTCTCAACCTCTGAGCTGTCTCTCCAATGCAGTCTTAGGTCGTTGCTTCTTGTCAGGTCATGATCTCACTGATGAGACCACCCTCACATGATAAAGTCTTTGTGCTGTTAAAGGCATTTACAGACTTCTCCATACATCTAGAGGGAGCTCCTGGAGGTCTCTTTGCTATGAAAAGAGGCTCACAGAGACCCCTTTGTATAGCAGACAAGTATGACAAGGGGGTGCTGCTAGGCCCAAGCTCCCTACTCCCACCCCCGTGACTCCTTTTCACTTGAGAAATTTTGTTTTTCAACCATGGGCATATAGAACTACAAAATAGGTATACAAACAACACACTAACTACTTAAAAATCATAAATAAATTTAATTAAAACAGTTCTTTGGTATGAATATCATGATTCCACCATTTACTAAAGATAAAAGCACAGTTGCACACCAGCGAGATGGATGTGCTGTTTGCAGAAAGCCCTAAATCCTGGCTGTGCATTTGAGGCTGCAGGTCACAGGGACTCTTCAGCNTCTTTCAGAGTTGATCGATGTTTTGATTTTATAGTCATCAATGCTGAAGAAGGNGACTTTGCTTAAATAGAGAGTTCAAAAATGACAGATGTGTTTAGGGCCATATCAGAAAGTGTTGGAAATTCTGTCTTAATCTCAAGCCCAAATTCATCAAACAACCTTTCAGTTTTAAATCAGATTCAAGTCAGCAGCTCAAACGTCAGTTTTTAAAGTGAAGCTTATTAAAGACCCAATCCAAAGGTGCCCTAATTTGGTTTGGACATGCTGAGGCGCTCGAGATTGGCAGGCATTGTGGAGGGCCTGAGGTTAGAGGGTCATCTCTGTTCTTCTGTGCTGCTGTAACAAAAGAGCTGACACCAGGCAATTTATACAGGATGGACATTTCTTTTCTCCCACTTCTGGAGTCTGAGGACTCCATGGTCAAGGTGCTGCATGTTTAGGTGTGTAAGGGCTGTGATCCACTGGAGGATGGCAGAGGGAAGTCAGCTGAGCTCTGTGCCGTCTCTTTTACAAGGGTCTTAGTCTGGTTCCCAATGCAAAAACCTTTATGCCTCAACAGCCCCCCACTATTACATCAACAACATCCGAATTGCAGAGGGACAACTTTCAAACTTCAAACTGATGTTTTTGGAGGCTCTTCTGGGTAGTTAGTGTTCATAGAGGATNCTGTGTACAGTTAGGAGTTTCTAGGTATTTATATGGGACTCTNTCTGTTGGACACACAGACTTCCTCAACAATGTCAACCTCCCTATGCTTCCCTTCTCTACTGTAATGGAGGGATGAAGACATCCATGTTTAGATGCACAGAGGTCTGTAAAATTTTCTGGCTATGGGCTGGAGTGATGGCTCCACAGTTAAGAGCACTGGCTGCTCTTCCAGAGGACGCGGGTTTGGTTCCCAGCACCCACATGGCAGCTCAAAACCTTTAGTAACTCCAGTTCCAGGGGATCTGATGGCCCTCTGACCTCCAGGGGCACAGCATGCAGACACACACACACACACACACACACACACACACATAAAACTACAAGAAATTTCAAAATTTCTGCTTATCTTGGTACCATTGCCCGAGTAAACACCCAGGCACAACACTTCTATAAAGTGGTGCATAGGCCAGCCTGGACCACAGTTTCTTCTAGAGCTGAGGTGTGAGTGGGGAAGGAGACAGCTTTTCTCCTGGTTACTGCCAGCTTAAGACATATGCAGCAAGCAAGTAGACAGCAGACATTTTGTAACTGAAGCAGGGGCTATGCTTCCCTGAGGAAGGTGGCCAGCTCTGGATGGCCACTTCCCAGCACACCTCAGGTGTCCATGGGCATCACCATCCTTTCATTAGTTACCTGGGGAGGAACAGAGTCCTGGACTCTTTCAGCTTTAATTTCAGTGACTGGAACAAGCCCTAGTTGGTTGAGAGTGGCCTGGCTATAGCTCCATGTGGACACAAATCACCCTCTTGAGACCTCTGATCTTGAAGAGTGCTGCCTGACAGCAGGGAGGCTGGGGGCCACCTGGAGACCATGCAAGCATGTTTCGTGTGTCTAATTGTAGTTTGAAAACAGGGGATATGTTCACACTGTATCAGTTTAAAAAGATCCACCCCCACTTCCATCTCCTAGGACAGCTGCCTCCCCAGGGGGTTTCCTAGGGTCCAGTTCTTACCCACCATGGAGGAAGGGGGCACATTCAATGCATATCCTGGCACAGGTGCATGTGTGAGACCAGACCCTCCCCCCTTGCTCTTCCCCATCCCCCCACTACATAGAACTATGGGGGAGAGCCTTCCTCATACCAGCCTTACCTAATTCACTATTTCTTTCCTCTCCAGAGAGAAGCTGTAGCCGTGCTATCTAAGGTGCCGGTGTGGTCCTGATGGCCGCAGCTGGTGGAGGTGTTAAGTGCAGAGGAAGGGTCTGGGATGGTTAGACATGTCTAGACCCATCCTCTCTCAGTCAATTCATCTGAACATCTGTGTGCCCAGCCCTGTTCTGGGCCCTGGGGATCAAGTGTGATCAAGGCAGATATGGTTCTCTTCTCCCCTGGAGCCCTTAGCTTCACTATAGACCACACACAGGCTGGCTAGCCAGCAAGCAAATTACCAAGTGGGGCATGTGTTGTGGTGGGCATCACCTAGTTGATGGCCTGAGAATAAAACCTGGTTGCGCACACAGCATGGTAACCACCCCTCTCCCCAGTCCCTGGGAGGTGAAGCAGGAGCTGAGGTGTTCTGAGAAAGAACCAGCCATGCAGGAAGAATTACGTGCAGGAGGAAGAGTTGGCACAAAGACAGGACAGGCCTGGCCATACTACTCCAGAAGTGGGCGGAAGTTTCTGTAGCAGAGGGGAAGGGATGCCTGGCTGGGTGCAGACTGTGTGTCCTCTGTAGCCCCAGGGGGTAGAATGGNGTTTATTCTCAAGGAGATACAAGGCCGTGGATGAGCCTTCAAACAGAGGCACACAAAATAATTCAAAATCATGGTTTTGTCACTCTTTGCCAGAACTACACACAGGGATACCTTCAGTCNCTTTTTATGTATCTCCAGTGAAATGTGATAGGCCACATAAGAAGCATACGTTATCTGTGTAACATTGCCACACTTGAGACAACATGGCTTCCTGCCCCACTTCCTGTGTCCCCTGTAATGTTGCTCACCTCTCTCTTCTCCATGACACTATGGCACCTGTACTTCATTGTACTTCATGTACCATGCTCAGGAATCTCTGTCAATCTTCTGTGGCTAAGGGTTTGCTTGTATCATCTAGCATTTATATACGTAAAATCCATATGTATGTATATAGGTCATGAATGGGNACAAAGCATAATGACATATATATGAAAATGCCACAGTGAGCTCAGAGCTGTGTGCTAACCTAAAATACACTGAAAAAATTCTCTCAAGTCATAAAAATATTCTCCCATTTTCTCTAAGAGCTGTAGTATTTTGATTTTGGGAACAAAAATTCTGTACCTGGATTTTTTGTGTGAATTACGTGAGGTTGGAATCCCAGCTTCCCTATATAGACCTGGAACAGGACTTCATCTTCTAGGTCTCTGTGGCCAACATTTTCACGTCAGAGTTCCTTCTGTGTAAGGTTTGCTCCAGGCCCCTGCTCTGCGGAGCTGGTGACTTCATCGTGTTCTTAATTGACTACAGCCCTGTAGGGAGTCTTGTTCTCCGGAGCACATCAACCTGCCAAATTCTTCTCCTTGGGTGGATGGGAGTTCTAGATTATTCTTGGCAAAGAAAAGAAGTGTGCTTCCATCTGACTTCTTCACTCACTTGTTCTGAGACACACGGAGGTTGTAAAAGGAGTCTGTAACCCCCTTTCCACTGCTAAGTACATAACTAGTCTTTAGTCTTTGGTCAGCTGTAGCAGCTGCTGCTGTGTGCCTGGGTGGCATGAAGTTAGCACAGGCCCAGCCCTGGCAGCTACTTGTGTTCAAGCCTTTGTGTGCCCACACGTCTGTTTCTTTTAGGGGAATACATAGAGTAGAACGTCTGGGTCGTATGAAAGTGTTTAACGGTTGAAGAGACTGACCAAGGCCAGGAAGATGGCTCAGTGGGTAAAGTGCTTGCTTGCCCTTCACATTGGAGGACCTGAGTTATGATCCCAGCATCCATGTAAAAAAACTGGGTCCACGTGGCAGCATGTGCCTTTACTCTCTGGGGACACAGAGACAGGAGGATCCCTGGGTCTGGCTGGCCAGAATGTCTAGACCATTCAGTGAGCTCCAGGTTCAGTGAGGGAACCTGTCTCAAAATACAAGATAGAGGAGATTGAGGAAGACACTTGAGGTTGATCTCTGACATCCATGCATATGGATGTGGACCCTCATCTGCACACACAAACATTCACACACGTGAACATGCACGCACACGATGACGCACACACTCTCTGACAGTGTTTTCCAAAACTACATTTCCTGTCAGCACCAGCACTGTGTTGAGTTCAAGTTCCCCCACACTCTTTGTTTTGCAGGGGCGGGCATTAGTGTCTCGGGTGGTTTGTGTTTGTGCTTCTCTGTTGATTTAAAATGTGCGCTTTGAAGTTTGCTCGTCTCCCTAATGAGGCGATACACTCAAGGCAGTCCTTCACGAGATGCCACTTCACACACCTTCTCTTCCAGTCCGGTCTCCTCTGGTGCCCCTGCTCTGCAAGAGTGGCGACTACCAAGTTCCTTCGTGGCTTGGGCTTTGGGTTTGTGTCAGGAGACACTCGTGGACCCCAAGGTCACAAATCTTCCCTTCTGTTTTCTTCCAGAAGTCTGTTTTCAGGTTTTACATTTGTGTCTGTGGCATATCTTTAGTTATATTGTGTGGTATGAATGATGAATCCAAATTCATTTTAAAAACTGATTACTATTTCCCCTGGACCATTTGTTGAAAAGACATTTCTTCATCTGAACACTCTTCATATTTGTCAACATATTTGTCACTATGTGTGGGATCCAACCCCTGGCCTTTCTCTCCTATTCCTCTGACCTGCTGCTTCTCTAGTTGCCAACACCACACACCTTGGTTATCAGAGCTTAATAAGTTGTGAACTTGAGTAGTGTTAGCCCCTTTTTATTTGGTATGGATGTTCATGTATGTGCAAATGCACACGTGTTCAGGTGCATATATGCCTGTGTACACACTTGTGTAGAGGCCCCATTTTTATAAACTGTTAGATTTACTAGATTTTTGTTTTAGAAATTTGGTACCCTGTCCATTGCTCTGCAGAGCCGGGGATGATTTTTGCTTAAAGTGTTATGTCAGTGTTTGTTCTTGTGAGATGTCAGGCTTTAGTTTTCTGGTTTTTCCTTCAAAGTAAGTTCTGGCTCTGAATGAATTGTGAAGTATTTCTTTCTTCAATTTTCTGAAATCATTTGTACAGTATCTATGTTATTTAACATGACATGTTTTGTTAAAATCACCATGTTGTTTAAGTGTGTGTGGGTTGTGTGTGTGTGTGTGTGTGTGTGTGGTGTGTGTATATATGTTTGTAAGTTTTAAACTAAAAGTTACTTGTTAAAAAAATCATTCTTCTCTCATAAAATTCATCCCAACCACAGTTTCCCCTCCCTCCTCTCCTCCCAGTTCCCCCCACATCCCCTCCCCCCCAGATCCACTCCTCCTCCATTTCCCTTCAGGAAAGAGCAGGCCTGCCAGTGCTATCAACTGAACATTGCATAACAAGATACAATAAGACTAGGCACCAACCCTCATATCAAGGCTGGGTAAGGCAACCCAGTAGGAGGAAAAGGGTCCTAAAAGCAGGTGAAAGAGTCAGAGATATCCCAACTCCCACTGTTAGAAGTCCCTCCAAAACAACAAACTGACAACCATAACATATATGCAGAGGACCTAGCTCAGACCTGTGAAGACTCCACGATTGCCGCCTCAGTCTCTTTGAGCCCCTGTGAGCTCTGCTCGGGCAGAACCCATGAAAGTGGCCAATCAATGACTGGTCTAATTTGAGGCCCACTCTACAAGAGGAAGCTCATGCTGGACACTGCCAGGATGACCAGGAACTAGAGGCTAGATAACCCAGAGACCTAGTATAGGAAAAAGAAAATCAATGAAATGAATCCTAATGATATTCTGTTATACTCATAGGTCAGTGCCTAGCCCAATCATCATCAGAGAGGCTTCTGCTGGCCGCTGATGGGAGCAGATGCAGAGGCCCACAGCCAAACATTAGGTGGAGAGAGAGCCCAAATTAGAGATCTTCACTGGGTGCCTTGGAGCTCAGGAAACTCCGTGGAAGAAGGGGAAGAAGACTTGTAGGAGCCAGAGGGCTCGAGAACACCAGGAGAACACGGCCCACAGCATCATCTAAAAGTTACTTTTATTTAATAGATACAGCCTGAGCTAGTTAGGATTGCTGAGTTGAGTTTTGGTAACTTATATTGCTCCAGAAATTATGTTTTTAGCTAACTTTCTATTACTGTGATCAAATACCATGACCAAAAGTAACTTGGGGAGGAAAGGGTTTATTATATTTACAGACTAGAGTCCATCATCTAGAAAAGCCAGGACAGGAACTGAAACAGGCCATGGCTGACCACTGCTTACTGGCTTGCTCCTCAGGGCTTGCTCAGCCTCTTTTAGTCCCCAGGACCAGCAGCCCAGGGGTGGCATTGCCCACAGTGATATGGGCCCTCCCATATCAACCGTCCCGCAAGAGAATGTCCTGTAGACATGTCTACAGCCCAGTCCTATAGGGAGACAGTTTCTTAATTAAGATTTCTTCTTCCCAGATGACCCTGGGAAGCTGATGTAAAAACTAGCTAGCACTGGTTTATGTCATCCAAATTGCCAGTTTATTAGCATAAAGTCACTGAAAATGTCCTCTTATCTTTTTAAGGTCTGCGGACTCCGATGACGTGTGTCATCCCCGCTGCTCCTGATAATACCCGCCCCTCTTTTGTGCCGCTTCTCCCTTCTCCTCTCAGATCAGTGTGGCTCGAGTTTTGTCAGTCTTTTCAATGACTGACCTTTCATTTTAGTGGCTTTATTTTTAGTTAGTTTCTGCTCTGTACTTTCGTATTGCCTTATGTCCATCTCCATGGTTTCCTTGGTGCTTTTTCCAGGTTATTGAGGTCAGCTCTAAGGCCAGTTGTTTTAATAAGGGCACTCAATGCTGTAAACACCCCCTTAGCATCATTTTGATATATTCCATTTGCTTCAGAATCCTCTGTGTTTCTGTTGAGTTCTTCTTGGAACTTTGGGTTTCTCAGAAGTTAAATATATATTTTAATTTAGTCTGGTTATTTTTGAAGAGATCTTTTTGTTATTGATTTCCAATTTTGTTCCACTGTAGTCTGAGAACATGTTTCATATGAATTGAGGTCTTTGAAATCTATGAACCTGTTTCATGGCCCAGAACAGGCTATGTCCTGGTACAGGGGCCTCCTGTACTTGGAGGGAGCACATGATCTCCGATGGTGTTCTGTGCATGGATTCTGTGTCAGCCTGTGGTGTTGGTGGCTGTGTGCAAGTNGGCCCTATTACCTGNGTTTCTGTCTACTACTTCTGTGAATGGCATAGGAAAGAGCTCCGAGACCCCTGGCTGCATCTGTGCCCTACGTATTTTCTCAGGTTTTCATTACATATTCTGGATCTCTGAAGATGGCCCCCATATTTAGGTTCTTTATGACCTACGTGTGAAGTGACCCTTCCTGCTGACAAAGNTGTTTGCCCTGAAATTTTCCCTGTCTGCTAATGATCTTCTTCAGCTTTCTTTGACCAGGATGAGAGTAGGGCCACCCTGCCCTCTTCTTTTTCAGTGGGCGTTTTGTGGCAGCATGAACTTTTGTCCTGCTTTTCACTCATATTTCTTTCTATACTAAGTGTTCAGAATATCTACATGAATATGGCTGGTTATCACATCTAAATTTGCTGTGTGGGTATATGTTTTCTTTTGAAAATAGTTCATGTGTATGTGTGTGTGCCTGAGTGTATGTACGTGCACCACACATATGAAAGAGCTCAAGGAGGCAGAGTCCCTAGAACTGGAGTTGCAGATGGTTCTGAGCCTCCATGTGGGTGCTGGGAATCAAATCTGGATNCTCTGTAAGGGNGGCCCGTGTTTTTAATGCTGAGCCATCTCTTCAGCCTTGTTTGTTTTTGAGGTAGGGACTTGTGTAGCCCAGGCTGACCTCAAACTGACTGTATAGCTGAGCATGACCTTGAACTCTGGATTCCCCACTTCAGCTTCTCTACTGCTGGGATAACGGGAGTCTTCCATCATGCCTGGCTCTTACACAGCGCTGGGGAGTGAACTGCAGGCTTCATGCTTGCTGGGCCNCAGTCTGCCCACCGAACCATCCCCTGAAGCCTGATGATGCTGCCTACACTTCAGGGCAGGCACCNTACAGTAGCTGCATCCTTTTCTCTTTCTGTTCTCCATTTCTCTTATTGATAAAACTCAGTTTTCTTGGGCTGGGGGTATGGCTCAGCAGCTAAGAACAGATGCTGCCCTTTCAAANGACTGAGTTCAGTTCCCAGCAACCACGTTGGGTGGCTCACAACTGCCTGTAACTCAAGCTCCAGGGGCTCCAAAGTCGTCTTCTGGCCTCCAAAGAGACCTATATGCACACATGCAAATGCACATAATTAAAAAATGATTTTTAAAAGCCAATTTCCCTTAAAGAGAATTAAATAAGAATATATGTGTACATTGCAGGCTCCAGCCTCCTCTTGTTCAGACTTAAGGTTTCCATCCGAAGTCAGTCCTTTCCCTACTGCCTAAAGGATCACTTTTAGTCCTTGAGTCTGCTCGCTTTCTAATTTCTGAAGCAGTGTTTGCCTTTATCCTGAGAGACATTTTTGGTGTGTGTTGAGTAGGAATTGCCTGAGTTGTCTTCCAGCNAGTGTCATCTCAGTATGTCACTTCTGGTGGCTGTGGTTCCCTTCATTATGCCACAGTGTGCCTATCTGTCTCTCAAGGCCACTAAGGTGTTCTGTCAGTGATGGAGACAACAGGCGCCACACGGTTCCTTTGCACTGCTGGAGCTTGGCCAAGCCCTTCCCGCTTCTCTGTAGGCGTGGGGAGTTTGGGTTGGCTGACACACATCGTGAATCTATTTCTTGGTTGTCGGATGCTCTTCCATTCCTATAAATATCTGTTGAGTTTTATTCTGGGAAGCAGCTTGGTTACTTGGAAACGGCCTCACGCATCCTGGTCTGGCTTTTACAATTTCTTAGACAGAAGTGGAACTAAGCTCCGTCCGGCTGGTGACTGTTCCTTCCAAAGACCAGGACCTTCTGTGTACCCTTCCCAGTGTCTGGACAATCACCACATGTTCCAGCCTGACTGACAGGCATGGGGCACAGCTGTAGGTCTCCCAATGTCCTTAGGCACCAGACAGTGCCTCCATGGCCTTCATTCACAGGCAGATGCCAGCTCAAGGTGTAAGGAACCCAGCAAATCTTGGGGTCATTGCTTAGCTTTTCCAGCTGTTTGTTCTACAAACTCTAGCTGTGGGNCCCTTGGGCCTCTCTGCTTCATCTTCTCAACTCAGACAATTTCCAAGGCTCTTCCTGGGCCCCTGTAAGCCGCAGCCCAGAATCCATCCCAAGGCATCTGCTAGACTCCTAGGGAGGGCCTCATGCAGTACTCCTTGCTCCAGCTCCCTCCACTGCTGCTTGTTTTCAGCATCTGAAAATCGTTCTTATACTTCTGCTATGCTTTGCTGTGGGGTAAAAAGAGAATCCAGCCCATGCACATTTGGCAGAAGCAGATGTTGATGTTCTNGTGGTCTTATTTCTCTTCTATTCTCTCTTGGCTGTGCCATGTGTAGCTCAGTTGGCCTTGAATTCATGATGCAGCCCAGGCTGGATTTGAACTCCCATTGTGCTTTCACTTTCATTCTGGATATGGAGGCACCTTCCCTGCAGGGCTTGTCATAGTCTGTGCAGCATGACCCTGCAGATGTTGTCCAAGTTCAGATGGAGCAGAACAAGCAAGCAGAGTCCCCACCACTGCTGAGCTCACCTGGGATAACATGCTTCAGGCTCTTTAAACAAGAGAGCACGCAGAAAGCTCTGTGGAGAGGGTGCACAGAGGAGCACACCTGCTGCACTTGAGGCCACTGCACCTGCTCTTGTCCTGTCTTTCCCTCCCTGTTGTCATCTGTGGGTACTAGGAGTGAGGCAGGTGCATGACAAAGGTACACTAGGACCCATGGTGTCAGGGTGAGGGGTGTTGGNGCTGGAGCAGCCCTGGGTTTCCCTTTTGGCCTGTCACCCATTTCTCTGTGCTCTGGCAGGGTGTCAACAGCTCATTTCTGTGCCAAGGTGGACACACCTTCTCTACACTCAGGTACAGGTGCAGGCACCGGCATAGGAGCTGATGTCTCAGGCTTGAGTGGTAGGAGGAAGCCGGGTCTGGATGTGGAAATACTGAGCCCTCAGCAGTTAGTGCTTAGCATCCAGGGGCAGAGGAAGACATGGAGAAATCGAGCAGATAGATGGAGAGAGGAATGAGTCCCAAGTACACCTGTATGAACAACTGTACGTGTNTCTGGAGTGGCAGGCATGTCACAGGGTTGGGAGGACACAGGCTGGTTCAGTGGTCTGGGAAGACACAGCAAGTGGCAGCTGAGAGAATCTGTGCTTCTGTGACCCTCAGGGTGCTGAGGCAGAAGCTAATCCCCTCTGGGGTAGATCATGGAGGCTAATGAGGCTGGGACTTGGGGAGTTGTGCTGAGTCTCACACAGTGTGCAGCATGCATGGAGAGCGGAAGGCCAGGTGTGGCTCTGTGCTGCAGTCATGCATGGAGTGTAGAAAGCCAGGTGCAGCCCTTTATAGCATGCATAGAGTGTGGAAGGCCAGGTGCAGCCCTCTACAGCATGCATGGAGTGTGGAAGGCCAGGTGCAGCCCTGTGCAGCAGTCATTCGTGGAGAGCAGAAGGCCAGGTGTAGCTACAGCATGCATGGAGAGCGGAAGGCCAGGTGCAGCCCTGTGCAGCAGTCAGCTGCTGGCTGGGCCACTCTGGTACCCAGAAAGGAGCCAGCATCCCATCTTCCTTTTCAACACTCAGACTTTCAGCCCGTGTTTCTTGAATAAACACTTCTACATTGCCGAAATATTTAGGTTAATTCTCAGAGTACTAAAAATGCCGGTTCTGGAAATTTATGAATGAAACCAAGTTTCCTTGTTTTATAGAGGAGAAACTTTCCCCAGTGTCTTTATCAAAACCACTCAGACACATTCTCCTTAGGTCCTTATTTACTTTACACCAGGAAACTATTTATTTCAGGACAAACACCCAACACAGAAAACCAAAATGAGTGAGTAAAATAATTCTTGTCCTGCTTTCACCTTCAATTTATAGTGAAATTACAAATATTTACTAAATTGGTTACATGTTTATGTATCTCCATTATAATTATTTCTCTTTTTCCTTGGTGATGTCATGAATGTTTTGTGTTTCAGTAACATGTTGTCTTAGGGTTTCTATTGCTGCAATGAAACATCATGACCAAAAAGCAACTAGGGGAGGAAAGGGTTTATTTGGCTTACACTTCCATATCATTGTTCATCNCTGAAGGAAGTCAGGACAGGAACTCAGACAGGGAAGGATCCTGGAGGCAGGAGCTGCTTCAGAGGCCACAGAGGGGTGCTGCTTACTGGCTTGCTCAGCTGCTTTCTTATAGAACCCAGAAACACTAGCCTAGGGATGGCACCACCCACAATGGGCTAGGCCCCACATCAATCACTAATTAAGAAAATGCACTACAGGCTTGCCAACAGCCCTATCTTATGGAGGCATTTTCTCAATTGAGGCTCCCTTCTCTCTGATGAATCTAGCTTGCATCATGTTGGCATAAAACTATCTAGCACATGTCTCTGCCCTTTTGAATTGGTATAGAGGAACACAGGTGGGAATATGTACCATGATTTCACAGGTGCCCAGCCACGGCTACCTTCTACCTACCTCGTTGGAGAAAATCCTCCATTTATGTTCTTGTGTAGCTGGCAGTCAGAGTCCATGCTGACTGTCACCAGGAAGCAGATGCAGAGGCAGGATTTGAATCTGTAAGCTGTGCTTTATTCAGAGAGTTGGGTAACCGAGGGGTAACATTGCAGAGGTCTGCCACACCCATCAGCTAGGAAACTGAGTAGGAACTAGGGCTGTGAGTCAGGCACTTTTCCTCATTGTCCTCTGTCACACTCTGGGCCTAGGAGCCTCAAATTCCTCCTGAGGCACCATTGGGTTAGAGGTTAGCTCCAAGGAAACAAATCACTAAGGGTGTGTGAGAGTCGTGTCTACAGCACACACTACAGAACTGTTCTATAGAACATGAACAGAGAGTCCTGTCTACAGCACACACTACAGAACTGTTCTATAGAACATGATCAGAGAGTCCTGTCTACAGCACACACTACAGAACTGTTCTATAGAACATGAGAGAATCCTGTCTACAGCACACACTACAGGACTGTTCTATAGAACATGAGAGAGTCCTGTCTACAGCACACACTACAGGACTGTTCTATAGAACATGAGAGAGTCCTGTCTACAGCACAGACTACAGGACTGTTCTATAGAACATGAACAGAGAGTCCTGTCTACAGCACAGACTACAGAACTGTTCTACAGAACATGAGAGAGTCCTGTCTACAGCACACACTACAGAACTGTTCTATAGAACAGGAAAGAGTCCTGTGTGTCCGTTTTGCTTCTCTGATTTGTTTTGAGGGGGGTTGGATGGCTCTCTAAAAGTAAGGTTTCTAGATTAAAGATCAAAGACTAGGAAGATAGAGGTGTGGTCCTGAGTCCTTGGAGCTGTGGGGACAGAAAGTCTTGCCTTTTTTCTCAACCTTCACTTCTTTCTTTCTAGTAGACAGTCTATTCTCCAGATATGTTCCTGATGGCCAATCCTGTCAGGTAGAAGGCTCACTCAAATCCATGAGAAGTCCTTATTNTAGACTCTTTTTTCNGGAATCTCCCTTTTGTTGTTATTGCTACTTGAGTGCTAAATAGCAAACTCTGGTAGCGTCCAGCTTAGACCTTGGTGAAGGCAGCCCAGAAGTTCTTGCTGTGGCCCTACTGTGTGTCCTGTGGTGGTCCTGGAGACCAGGAATACACAGATAAGAACTACTTTCTAATTTGCAAAGATCTCATGCAGGAAAAATTTCTACTTCTGGCCANAAGTATCAGTGAGAGGATCTCTCAGTTAAGAACAAATCTTATCACATCTGTAATGATGACATTAAGGCATTCACAGTGACTTCAAGACACGCCTCACTAAACATGAGGATGCCACACAGTCAGTGGACTTCTGTGGTTGGGCATGCTGCAGTGGCCAGAGAATGGCCATCTTTCCATTCGGCAGCCCCCGACATTCATGAAGGATTCATCCCTAGATCCTTGAAATGTCTTATGGTAATGAAGTCACTATAGCTTTTGCATCCTTTATAATGGGCAGAAACACCAAATGAAATTGTGTGTGACTTCTTCAGACTGTGAGCCCACAGATCCAGGATGCCATCATTGGCAAAGCTAGTAGTAAGGCAGACTCAGACTGGAATCCGTGCCCAAGCTACTTGCAGTAACTGTTCTTTCTCTCTAAGACATGTGACGAACAACTTCCCATTAGAAACTCAGACCTCAGCAGAGTTCTGTTTTTGTGTTTTACCTCCCAAATTCCTCTTAAAGGATCATGTTCAATATATTTGCTTGTTTTGTGTTTCTGCTGCACAGTGGGGGCTGGCTCTGTCTTGGGCTGTTTTCTTTATTTAGGTGATATTTATTGTGTGCGTGCATATGTACAAATGCTAAGGTACAACTCAGCCAGGCAGACCCAGGGCCGGCCTGGTCATTCATGCACTTGCAGTAGTCTTTACTGAGTGCCTCTGGTGTCCACATGTCTCTCTGAGGAGAGTGGCTGTCATTGAAACAAAGTCTAGTGAAGGAGACATGATGNCAAGCAGTTAACAGAGATGTCAGTCAAGGGAAGTAAGACAGGGTGCTGGGGTCATGATGGAGACTCTGATCCAGTGTTGTCCTATGTCCAGAAAGAGGTCATCTATAGGCAGTGTCAGTAGGGCAGGGGGGAGGCAGAGAAGCTTGGGTGGCATGCTCTCGGTACTGAAAGTACNCNTATGTGGTTAGAGAGTGGAGGGCACTGGGGTGAGAAGTCAGCGTTACCCAGGGCTGGAGTCACAGCCACCACAGGTAGAGTTTCTCTGTAATTCATGGCCCAAGCACAGATGGCTTTGAAAGGCAATGTGGGCCATGACCACTCATGGGTCTAGNTCCTGGATGATCCTATTGTGGAGCATGTGACCCCTGAATGGGGGTCTAATGACCCACCATGTGGCATCGTGCACCCTGCCCTGCCCATTGAGCCACTGGAAAGCAGCACAGTGTAGCATGTGTGGGTCTTCTGGTTTTAGCCCCAGGTCCCTGNTCCAAACTCCCGACTGCATCCACNGAAGGCTGCATGAAACCAGTCCTCTAAGATATGTTTCTCATCCTGGTGGGTCTCACAGGAACGTTGCCAAGGAAATGCAAGAAGGAGCTGCTGGCGGTGAAGCTGAGGAACCGGCCAAGCAAGCAGGAGCTGGAGGACCGGAACATCTTCCCCAGGAGGACTGATGAAGAGAGGCAGGAGATCCGACAGCAGATAGAAATGAAGCTATCCAAGTAAGTGGCCATGTGCAGACCAATGCAGAGGCCTCTGCCCAGTGCTGGGTGGGGCACATAGATAGATGCAGGGTCTGCAGGTCATTCAGCCCTTGACACTGCATGGGACAGATAGCTCTCTGNTGGGGTTGCCTGTGTGCCTGTGGCTCAGCAGCATCCCTGGCCTCTCTGCCTTCACGTTCCCTGGGACAACTGAAACTTTCTCAGATATCACTAAAATACCCCAAGGTGAACAAGTGGTCTGTATTAGTCAAGGGAGATATGTNAAGGAGGGAGGGAGGGCCTGGACCAANNTGCTGAGGATGTATGTTTTCTGTGGTGGGACTGGCTACATACNACCCCAAATAGCTTCCACCTAGTTATCCCCATCTAAGATCAGCTTTGCTAGATCATTTGAGGCTGTTGGGAGAAGTTGTTCTTACGTGAATGTCTGCATAGACTGTCACACTTTGGGGAATAGAATGTGCACCACCACATCCTATGTGCTACAGGATGAGGAATAGGAGAAGCTGTACTTATATGAATGTCTACATACAGTGTCACACTTTGGGGGACAGAATGTGCACTACTTCCTATGTACTACAAGATGAGGAATACACTAACAATTCTTGCACTAAGTCACAGATGGGGCCAGGCTCTCCTCTTCTTGCCTCAAAGTCTTGTCTGTGGCCCAGAAGAACAAGTGATGTCCTACAGTCCCTGAAGGCCACCAGGNGATAGTTGCTCAGCAACCAGGTGGTCACTCACCCTGGGTGAAGACAGATTGTGCTGTGTGTCAGGCCAGAGGGGAACTGCCTGGTCTTGGAGTACAGAAGGCAGGGTTGCAGGGTTATAGAGGGTGGAGCTGTGGAGGGCAGGGCTGTGGATCACCTGCAGACAGCAGGGCTGCACAGCACCTCAGGAGTGGGACTGTGGAGGGTGGGGCTGCAGAGAAGCTTCAAGCAGCTTAGCTGCAAAAGGTGGGCCTGGAAGCTGTGGAGCTACTTGGTTTAGGAATTTCTAGGACCGGATTCCCCTCTGCTCACAGAACCTGGAACTAATTTTAGACTTGGGATACCGAGTAGCTTCTCAGTTGCTTGTCACTACATCTGAAAATGGAAAAGCATCCCAGAATTAGATACAGACAGCAGGAGACTGTGAGTCTCCCCTGGAGGTTAGAGGTGGCCTCTGGTGTCTCTGTATCTTCCCTGCAGGCACAGTCTAATTAGCCCTCTGCCTGGGTGCCATCTTAAGACCTTTTACATTCTACTGCTGAATAATTCAGCCTCCAGTTGCCATGACAACACATCATCGATGGTATTCCCAAGAGTGTTTGGGGTTCCCATAGTGTTTTATTTTGCTATTTCAAAATCTTAAAATTTGTATCTTCTGTGTGCTCTGGGGTTTCCCTGAGTGAAGTGCCCCTTGCCTCCCATCTGTATATACTCTGTATGCTTGGTCTGGGTTCCACAGTGAGGTTGGGGTCCCCTCTGTAGGAGTGAAGATCTGTGATGATGCCTGTCCCTTCCTGATGAGCTTGCCCTTCAAATGGATGTGGGTAAGCATGCAGAGTCCTGGTTTCACATGGGGGAGTGTCCTGGGAATCACAAGCAAAGGCCCATGTGCCCCCTTGATCCTGTCCCCACACCCTCCTCAAAAACATTAAGTATAAAGACACTANTGATAGGATCTCATATTGTAGCTTGAGTTGGCCTTTGTCCTCCAGACCCTCCTGCCTCCATCTCCCCAGCCCTGAAGTCACAAGTGTGTGCTGGTTGTCACGCTCAAGTACTGACTGCATGTTGCCAGTTGAGTGTATGTGCTTCCATCTAAGTAATCCTTGCAGCTACAGAGTGACTGAGAGGTGCCCTCACTTCTTGTTTATTAAGCTTTGGGGAGTGAGATGGTGAAGTGTCTTGCCAGGGTGCTGTGGGAGGAGAAGTGGGCGTAGGAATCAGACAGTCACGGTGTACCNAGCCAGCCTCGTGTGAAGCATTCTGGACAGTAAGGCATCAAGGGGTGTGCTATCTTAGTCATCGCTTGGAGCTGTCTTCTGTGGTTTTGGCTTCATGTGGGGTGTGCTCAGAGCCCTGGCCAAAACACTATGTCTGGGGCAAAGATGTCTACACCCATAGGGGGCAGTAGAANGGATGCAAAGTTTCCCCCTACATAGGTTAGAGATGGGGAGATACTTTGTGAAAGTATCCAGAAATGAGTGTGGCCTCAGAAAGGTAGATTTAGATGGCAATGCTCCATCTCAGCCATGGCCAGGGGTTCCCCTATTTTGTAAAGTGGGGACAGTGGGGGCTGGTAGCTTTTTTTTAAGATTCCAGGTCACTTAAGAGGAACAAGATCACATTCCTGATAGGAGGTACTGACTGAGAACTGCTACTGTCATGGCCAGGTGTCCTCATGGGCTGCTTGTCATAGGCACAAGCCATAGATGCCACCAGCAGGCCTCCTGGGGATTGAATAAACAGGACCACAGGTGCCAGTCGCCCAAGTGGCCTTAGAGCAGGTGACAGCCTTGCGCCTAGACAATTAGTTGATGGCTTGCTTGGGTCAAGACTCTGGACAGGCGCCTCTTGAGTGATGTATTGTGTGGCTTCTTGTTCAGGCTCCCCGGGGGAGGCCTTTGTTCTGGGGCTGAGAAGCTGATTAAAGCTCAATAGCCTCCTCCAGGGGTTGGCACTTAGCGCATTAGCACAGCAGTTAAATGATCCCAGCTTCTCTCTGTACACTGTGTTCTGCCGCATCCAGAACAGATTGCTACCACTGGGCTCATGGAGAACACAGGGTCTCAAGGAAAACAGCGCCAGGCGCACTTGCACCACCAGCTAGCCACCCTCTCCCCCCTTGTTCACCCTGAACTCTGCAGCATTTTAGGGGGTTGTGTGATGTTCCCAAGGGTGGTGTGTGAAAATTGGGCACTGCTACCTCACCCGATGATGTGGTTGGTGGTCACACATTCTGCTGAGGCTGCAAAGGAGGCCAGGCATGGTGCAAGCTCTTGAGTCCATGGACACAGGGCTTTGGAAATATATAATCTTGTAGACTTAATAGGAAAACCATCTGCTGCTTCTAGTTGCTCAAAAGCCNGTCCTGTCTGGAGTGCNCACATCCACTGCATAGGCAGAGGTTACACTGTTGAGAAGCTTCAGAGGGTCTTTGCTTCGAGTCTCNCTCCTGCCCTGACTTTGAACGGATGTGAGCCCAGTTCACCACGGGCTCTTTAAATCCAGTCCTGTAAGCATCAGCCTCNGAGACAGCCATGGTCAGAAGACAGCTGTTGCTCAGGTCATTCTGCTTGTTTGGTGCTGTGCACTCACAATCTCCCTGAAGGCTTGCACAAGTGTCCTGGGGTGGGTACTCTGCATAGNTCCAGTTTCCTTATGAGGAAAATGAACACACCACCAAGCCATGTGGCAACAGGTGACTTGAGAATAACCTGTCCATGGGGTGAAGAGCTGAGGCCAGTTGTGTTAACAACTTAAACTTAACACTGCCCCCACTGGAAGCAACCTGACTCCCAGGAAAGAGTGTGGACAAGCGATGTGGTCTCTGCTGTCAGTCCAGAGGAGACAGGAAGCAGTGTTGTTCTGAAACTCAGCAGCTTTGTGTTCCCCCCTTTATGTGGGGTGTGGGGTGTGCACCAAGTCCTTTAGCCACTCATCCAGTCACAGGGTCAGCCCCGTGGCGTCCCCAGAATTATATGGCAGGGAATATTGGTGGGTAATTGTTCCTCCCATGCTTTCTGGTTCTCCTATCTGGATCTCAGGAGGTGTGTGGAGTGCAGATCTGCAGAACCTCCTCCCATCTCCTAAGTGGGTGGGATGGGGAGAGGATAAAGAGAGGAGAGAGGGAGAGGGGGAGGGGAAGAGGGAGAGAGAGGGGGGGGGGGGGGGGGAAGGGAGAGGGGAGAGAGAGAGAGAGAGAGAGAGTGTGTGTTTCTGTGAGTGTGCACGCACATGGAGGAAGCACGTACCACAGTGCAAGTGTGGAGCCTGAGGACAACCTCGGGTGTTGTTCCCTACCTTGTTTGACACAGGGTCTCCTGTCCTTGGCTGCCATTTACACCAGGCTAGCTGGCCTTGAACTCTAAGGATTCTCCTGTCTCCACCTATAATCTCACTTCAGTACTGGGATTACTGATGTGCACCGAGTCTGGCCTTAAGTGAGTTCTGAGGANTTGAACTCAGGTCTCTGCCTGTTCAGGATGTGCTTTACCCATTGAGTCATCTCCCCAGGATTGGTACTTTAACAGGCCCTGCCCCTCAATGTGGCTGCTACTTTATGCTCTGTTGTGACCTCACTAAGACCCCCTGGAGACAATCCTCTGAGCTTTAGTATCAAAGTGCTCTAGGTTTCTGCTTAGCCTGTTGCTGTTTTCAGGGTGATGCACATTTCATAATTAATTGTGTTAACCTTTATTGCTTTGTCCACCAAGAAAATCAGGGCAAAGTGCACGCTGCCTGTGCCTGACTAATGTGTTCTGTCCTGTGAAGTGTGTGCTNTATTTAAGCTCCTGATACAGCTCTTTTTGCTTCCATTATTGTTATGGACATAGTTTCATGTATAGTTTCAGAGTCTATNTTTAGATTTAAAGATTTCAATAGGAACACCTAGTCTTTGATGGGGGCTGTGTCAGTGTACTGGACGCTCTGGTGTCCGGTCTCCTCTAGGTCAAGGCTTCCCTATTACAGCCCTGCCNCTGTGTCCATTGGCAACAGTGATGTGCTGTCTTTGGACTAGATGGAAATGTCTGTGTTTTCTCTCCCAGCATGAAGAGACTGTTGGCTTCAAGAACCTCACAGTTCACAGATGAGGCAGCACTGATGGTTTGGGGACATAACTGAGGTTTACATGTTTTCTTTTTATGGATTGTTTGTATAAAATGTAAAAATGTTTCAAAATGGTAATGCCAAGTGTTGAAAATATTCAAAACAAAAAAAGATGTTTTTTTAAAAAAAGAAAAATATAAGAAAAAAGAAAAGGANGAATCAGATACTAATGGGAACTAATTGTCTGATAGTACAGTGGACCCCAAGAGATCATGGATAGAGGGTGGTGAGGTTTCCTAAAGGCATGTGTGGAGGAGGCACCCCACCACAGTGTACATAAACATTATATAATAACAAAGGGATTCCCCTGCTCACTTTACAAGACACTTACATAATAGATCTTTAAATGTAATGTTTGAGCAGTGCTGTGTGGACATATAAATTGCAACAAGGGATTAAATAACAGCGCCCAGCCTAGCCAGGCTGTCGACCTCCCTGGCTTGCCACTGAGCTGCATGGCAGTCTGTCAGTGGTGTGAAGAGCCAGGGCAGTCGTGTTAGTACATGTGAACTTACCTATACCCCAGAAGCTGAGAACAGATAGGCAGGAGAGTGTGTGGAAGCGAGGGGAGGCTGCAGTCATTCGTTTTGAGTCTCCAAGGAGACATAAAGGAATGCTGTTCACAGAATAAGCAACTTTGAGCTTTCCCTGTGGTCTTTGGCCACTCTGTCCTTCACAGGCTAGTCAAGAGCCTTCCTGGGTTCTTGACTTGTACTAAGGTTGACACCAGGTGGAAACCGCAGTGATTTCTGTTGGGAGATGCATTCCCAGAGCAGGCCCATGAGGTTAACACCATCTTAGCCCTGAGCTGAGGCAGCCGGTATAGATGGGAGTGGTAGGGAACCCCAAATNCAGGCTTGAAGAGAGAAGTGTCCTCAAGTNAAGTTGTCCTGGATCCTCTGGGGCCCCTTTCTCACTGCAGCGTGGATACCATGCATACCTGTTTCTACAGTGCATCTTTGCAAGTGACATGAGTATTGCACATGTATAGAATGTGTAGCCCAGGCACACACTGGCTTCTCTTTTGACCTCTCCANTGCTCCTTCGTCAGTTCAATGTCCTATGGGAATAAAACATTATTGGGAGGTGGCTTCACACCCCACAACTGTTCTTATGCTCAGTAGGAGCAGGACATAGTGTGACAGCTACGCTTAGTGCTTTCGCCTCAGTGCACATTAAGATCTAGTAACAGAACACATTGGAGACAGCCTCCCCTGGGTATTTGTGATATGAGACACTGTCTGTACTAGGCCAAGTGGGGGATGATCTGGGTCCTGCCAGGGCACTGATGCTGCTGATGCTTGGTACATGAGCCTGTGTCCACAGCAATACTCTTACAGGCTGGCATGGTGCCAGTGGCCTTCAGCTCTGACCACAGCTCTGTGTGGGGAGCATCTTTCATGCTCTGTGAAGGAAGAAAGGACTCAGAGGTCATGTCCACAGCATCTCAGTAAGATCTCTGACCCCAGTACCCAACTCCTAACCACCAAGCAGCTGCTGATGCTGAGGCTTCAGGAGGTCTGCACACACCCATGTTCAGCCACCTGATGATATCCTGTGTCTAAAATCTATAGTCTGATACAGCTGTATTAATAAGATTGGTTACATCACATCCTTGTGCACTGGATAATCTACCAGTGTCTGCAAGTCTTGAACCCTGCTCTTAGTGCAGCATGGTGTGGGACATCGTACCTCTGCCCTTAATAATGTCACAGCATCCCATAATACTGTTTTGTCTCTTGCTGAGAACTGAGTGCAAGTCACAGGTGACAAAACTGCAATAGGGCCTCACCATGCCACAAGGTACTGAATGCCACCCTCGCAGTGTTCTCCTTCTGGAGGCTGGTACCCTCGGTGGAACCATAGCTGCNGGCCAGAACATGATGCTCACACTATGGAGAAGGTGAAGGTGCAGGAGAGTGGGCCCAGGTTTCCCAACAGTTTCAAATGCCTTTGCATCTGAATGCCTGCCATGGTGTATACCCAACTACAGAAAGTTCAAGTTCCTGCAGTGTTCAGCTGATGGGTGCTAGTAGGCAGCTTGAGCAGATATGTTCACAGAAATATCAGTAAGGCACTGCATGTAGACCAGCTAGATGGACCAGCTGCCTGCTGAAGGCTCAAGGGGTAAAAATGAACCTGCAGGAAGAGTTGCAGTGGGCATCAAAGGTACGTGTGATACTCAGACCTGATTTTAATGAAGAGGAAGGCATATGGTCAAGTGAGGGCCTGTGCCTGCCCTGCTCAAGGGACACTGNTGAAAGGGGTCCACAGGTGACTGTTTCCTAGGGCTCCAGGTGCACACATGCTGCTTCTGGTCAGCTTAACGTCACTGCCCCAGAGAGACCTTTTTTAAAAAAATATTTTATCTATCTATCATCCATCTATCTATCTATCTATCTATCTATCTATCTATCTATCTATCTATCTATCTATTTTATGTGCACATTTGTATTTTGAGGGTGTCAGATCCCCTGAAACTGGAGTTACAGACAGTTGTGAGCTGCCATGTGGGCTGGGAATTGAACCCAGGTCCTCTGGAAGAGCAGCCAGTGCTCTTAACTGCTGAGCCTTCTCTCTAACCATAGAGAGCCCCCCTCTACCCTAGTTGACGTGACTCCACTCTGTCTCTATCACCTTGTCCCAGCTCCCTGTAACACCCTCAGTCTGGTCATGCTATCTGGATTCTGCTCACTCGGCACTGCTGGGGACTTGGTATTCTAAGTAGGTCCTTGTAGCTGATCTACATTGTTGTGAAACAAGGTCTGAGACACATGACAGGTTACCCAAAGGGTCCTAACAGAATGCTCCTGGGAAGTTTGTGTGTGTGTGTGTGTGTGTGTGTATGTGTGTGTGTGTGCATGCGTATGTATGTGTATGTGTGTGTGTATGTGTGTGTGTGTCTCCTATATCTCTGTCTTTCTCTCTCCTCCTCTCTCCCTCCTCAGCCATTGTTATTGCTGGTGTAACCCTCAGAAGGGGCCTTGTGGATCTTAGAAGTTTTAGCAGCTTCCTGAGACTTAGGAGCCTCCGTCTGGGAGGGAGCGGTTCAGTTTAGAGACTGTAGCTACAGAACGAGAACTCAGAAGTGGGAACGGGGTGAGAGGAGAGGATCTTCCAGCTTGGGGACATAGTGTGGCCTATGCCAGAGGAGAATGTAGGAAAATGGAGGGAAGCTTGGGGGACAAGAAAACTGAGGTCTGTATGGGGGCTCTGGCGTTTGACATAGCTGGGGTGCTCTGTCCAAGTAAAATGAAGCTATGCAGATGACTGANCCGGAGATCAGGGCTCTCTAGGCCAGCCTGACATTTGTTAGATTTCTCATTTCCTCACACGGTTGGCAGGCTGACTCCCACCCCAGCATCTTCACTCTGGTTTAGCATCATTACTTTGATGATGGACAGTGGGTAATGGCTGTTCATGCTCCTGCAGGGACCAGAACCANTTCCAGGCTGCTCNGGGTACTGAACTTGTCTATCTCCTGGAAACCATGGCACTTGGCTTCCTTTGAAAATACAGCCCCAGGAAATTCTTGTTGATTTGTCCTGGAAGCCTGCAGGATCCTATCAGGAGGCCTTCCTGAGAGAGTAGAGAGTTCAGGTTTGCCATGTGAGGAGCCACGTGCTTCTGTTTGCATGGCTGAGATGTCCTTCAGTGGTGGAAGTGGGACTAGGGACTGAGTTCTCCAGGATCAAAGGCCCAGGGCTCACAAGCTTGACCTGATGCTATGCCATGGGGTCCTTAAGGTCCTTGTTATTGTTCAGTTTTTAGCAGGGAAGACATAATGTCCCTAGCATGGACCATAGCANGCAAGGCACTCCTTGGAAGAGTGCACACTTCCTGATATTCGGATTTTGAATTTTCCAGTAGGATGAAGGCATCCAAGGGACTTTCAAACAGTGAATGAGCAGACTAATAAAGAACTGTCTATGCTCCAAGTAGCTCTTGGACAAACAGCTAACTTGACAGCAAAGTCCCATCAGTAGGAAGAAGAAAGACTATGGTCAGGCCGGGTGAGGTGCTCTCAAGGGTTCACAGTGGCCCCAAAGCAGCAAGCAGCACCTTCCATTTCGAAGCTATGTGCTTGAGAATCTTCTAGGAGCCCCATGCATCCTGAGGGGGCAGATGTTTCCTATGCCTTAAAGAACTTCACCTCTCATGGGCCTCATGTGGCCAGTGCACTTGGTTTGTAACGAGGGCACAATGTGCACTGTGGCATTCAGTTCTGTGTGATGGGCCTTATAGTCCTGGCTGTATATGAGAACCTGGGAAAGACTGCTTCTAGCCAGTCAGCAGCTGGGTACAGACAAGAGTAGAACCTGGTCCCCATGGAGTCCATTTCCTTATCTTCAGGCAGCAACTGGCCTTGGCCCATCCCTGGCTCTTCTCTGACTTACATGGTTTCTGTGAAGCCATCCTCTAGCTTACATGCTTTCTGTGTGAGAAGCAGACTACTGAAAGAAGGACCTTTCTCAGTGCTTAGTTCTCAGAGCCTGGAACAACATAGGCTCCCAGATAATCCCTGCCCACTGGATGGGTGGGATAGATGTATGCTTGGGAAATGAGACAAAAGATGAGTTGGCTAGCTGGATGGTACCTGGATGGAAAAATGGTTGAGAGGATGGGTGGTTGATGGATCCATTGTACAGTTAGATGGAAAGACAAGTGGAAAAATAAACAGATGGGTAGATAAGTTGTAAGTGGCTATATAGAGTGATGGATGGACAGATGAATGAAGGATGGACAAATGGATGAGTGGGCAAATAGATGGAAGAATGGGTGGACTGACAAATGCATAAATGAACAGGTGAGTAGATATACGGTAGATGGATGGACAGACATGAATAGTCAAGTGATGTTTGTACTTTTGGGGAAAGAGGGATGAATTACTAGGGTACATCAGGCAGAAGGGACAAGAATTGAGTTCTACAAAATGAATGTGCATTGGATGAGTACTTTCCTCTGTGTGGTAGGGTTTTAGACACACTGAGATGTGAGGATCCTCTTTACAGATTTGACATATGCCTAGTGTGTTCAGAAGCATACCTTGGGTTTTCAGTGGACACAGATAGTGGAAACACACAGGACTCTAGGAGTGAGTTCATTTGTAGGAGGTGTACTCAGGTTGGAATGGATACACTTCCTGTTACCACCTGAAGTGGTCTTGGAGCTAGCTACACCTCAGAGCTGTGAACCTCAAGCCTCTGATGGTTGTATACTTCTTACTTGTTAATAGGAATATGTGGGCACCAGACCTAACTTGAAAGTTTTTGTTCCTCTTCTCTCTCTCTCTCTCTCTC
>LZPO01066434.1:39528-58490 GCA_001675575.1 Neotoma lepida | reverse complement strand
TGTGTATGTGGTGTATGTGTGTGTGTGTGTATGTATGTGGTGTGTGTATGTGTGTGGTGTGTGTATATGTGTGTGTGTATGTGTGTGTATATATGAAAGAGGGAGGAGAATGAGTGTGCATGCCTGTATGTATGTGTATGATATTATTTGAGATGCTTGGAAAACATGTTCTTGTAATTGGGTCTGGTGATTTGAGAACAGGTGCTTGTATAAATTTTGTTGATATCTTTGAGGCAGAACTTCTCTATGTAGCCTTGGATAGCCTTGAACTCACAACACTTCTGTCTCAGCCTTCTAGATTCTAGGCTTAGGATGATAGGTGGGCAACACCTTGCCTGGTCACATTTGTCNTTTCTGACAAAAACTTATCACAGGAGAATGTACCTATNTGGACCATGATACAGTCCTACNAGTGATGATGGGGATGTCCCCAATAGTGAAGGGACCAAGCAGTGATGGTAGCAGGCCCCATCTCCATTCTTTGCAACCATGATGGAGGCACCCTGATGACACTCTCCAGCAGTGATGGTGGCAGGTCCCATCTCCACTCTCGTCAACTGNGGTTGGGGCACCCTTTCCCTGGATGCACTGTTGTACCAAGCTTGCTGCTCTCTGCCACTCTGCAAGTGCCTCTGCAGGACTTGATAACAGTCCAGCTCCATAGGGCANGCTGTGAGACCATGTGCAATAGCAGGGTCCTGGTCACTCTTCTCTGCAGAGTGGTTAGCACTATACAAGGGATAAGGATTGGTAGTGAGGGACAGAGTCCCTGCCCCTCTGTGGCCAGCTCCACACCTCCCCTGGGTTTGCCCCTAGGTTGCCCCCTGCTGTTGGCCATTCAACAGTGGTGAGAGAACCAGGTGTATTGGTGGGAGTAGTAGGGGTTGACCTGTTGACCCGCTTCCTTATTCTGAGCCTCACAAAGGTCTGGAGTCACAGTCTCCTGGATAGAAGTCGTGAGGCGGGAGCAAGCTTGATGAGCATTGTTTCTGAATGTGTATGTGCCCCCAGACTCATACGTCGATGCCCACCCCCTGGTGCGATGGTGCTTGGGGTGTAACTTTGGGAAAGTAATTAGGGTCTCGTAGGGGACCAGGGATCAATGCTTGTGTTAGTTTTGTGGTTGTGGCCAAACACCTGACCAAAGCGAGTTAAGGAAAGAAAGGCCTGCTGTGGCTCACGGCATGGAAGTCCAGTCCACCACCACTGGGACGTCACCATCACTGGAAGTCATGGTGACAAGAGTGTGAGGCAGCTGGTACATGGCGTCCACAGTCAGGAAGCATGAGATGAATACTGGTGTTCAGCTCACTGTTTCCTTTCTCAGTACTGCAGCCCGTGGGATGGTGCTGCCCACATTCAGGGCATGCCTTCCCATCTCAGTTAAACTTCCTGGAAACACCCTCACAGACACACCCAGCAGTGTGTCTTCTGGATGATTGCAAATCCAGTCAAGCTGACAATGAAGATGAACCATTACAGCCTCCTATCAAAGAGACCACCCCCCCTCCGTGTGTGAGTAAAGTGAATGTGCTTGATACCCAGTCNACTGGTACCTAGGCTTAGTNTTCCCAGACTCCAGAAATGAGACACACACGTTTGTTTATGTGGTTTATCCACTCTGGTTGTGGTTTATTGTTACAGTGGACAAAGAGTAAGCCAGCAAGTTGGCCAGAGCAAGAGAAGAAAGGCCAGAGAAGGAGCCAGCAGAGAGTGGGAGGCGGGAGGTGGTCAGGAGNGTAAGGCAAGCGGGGCTGGGGCCCAGCTCCTNGGAAGGCTTTCTGCTAGTTGGGTATATGTCCACCTGGCTTCCTCNCAGGATTCCTGCTATGGGGTGGGTAAGCNTGGGGCTCTTCAGGGACTCTATAGGTCCACAGTGGGTGAGCACAGGTGCTTTGGTGGCCCTGGCCTGGGCTACTGTGGGACAGTGTTGGTTCTTCCTAGCTAGACCAGCCTTGTCTGAGACCAGAGGGCCAAGCAACGTGGCAGGGATCTGGTCAGATATGGGCTGCCCTTTGTCCTCAGCAGCACCTTGCTGACCAGCTTGAGCCATATCTGTACCTTGTTCTACCCACTGCATGGAGACAGGAGAGGANTGTGTATACACCTTTTAGTAAGTCACCTATGAGCTGACAGGCCTGTCCTGTCTCTCAATACTCAGTTGGTGATGCTGTCTTGGCAGCTACCTCTGGTTACACTCATTGTCGCTTTACCCTGGCCCTCCCTTTCTGTCACATGGGCTCCTGGCTCTCCTCCACACAGCACAATCCTCCCTTCAGAGTCAGAACCTGATGGGTGGCAATTAGAGTAATTTTCTCTTCTTCCCTGAGAAGAAATAACTCTCCACAGGCAGTTTACATGTGAGGTCCCAAGGGTGGGTGACTTGTCCTTCCTCCCCAGCCAGGTGCCCCCAGTGCCACTCTTTGCTCTGTCTCAAGGCATCTCCTGAGGACCTGAGAGTCTGCTCCTGGAAGATTCTCTAGTGCCCCTTTGGGGTTCATTTTTTCTGGGGGCTTATGGCCATTTCAGTGTTGTCAATATTGAGAGCAGAGTGGGAAGGGCCCCATGTGTTAAGGTCAGGTTGATGTGATGATATTTTATTTGTGTTCTAACAAATAAAACTTATCTGGGGATCAGAAGACAGAGCCAGCCACTAGATTAGACATAGAGGCCAGACAGTGGTGGCACACAACCTTAATCCTATCACTTGGGAGGCAGAGATCTGTCTGGATCTCTGTGAGTTCAAGGCCACACTGGGAATAGAGCCAGGCATACTGGCATACACCTTTAATTTCAGCACTTGAGATCTCATGTCTTTGCTTGGGAAAGACACATTCCTTTAACCCCAGGAAGCGATGGCAAGAAGTANAAAGGTATATAAAGTGTGAGGACCAGGAACTAGAGGCTTTTAAGCAGTTCANCTGAGACCCTCAGGGGTGAGGACTCAGAGGTTTTCAGTCTGAGGATTCGTGGAAACAGGATTGGCTGAGGAGTTGGCGAGGTGAGGTTGGCTGTGGCTTGTTCTGTTTCTCTGATCTTTCAGGTTGACACCTTTTAGGTAGCCTGGGACTTTTCTAGAGAGGCACGTGNTCTTGGTCTGCTGGCCTCTGCCTGAGTGCCATGTGACTGGAAGCAGGACCCTCCCAGTCCTAGTACCTAGGGCCCTGACTCCTGATGCAAGTGGGGGTTTATGTGGGCTTTTGTAGGCAGCTTGGAAACACCCTTTTCTCACACAGTGTCTCACACAGGATGGGAGGGCCATGGTGTCAGGCAAATGGAAATAGCAAGCCTTACAGAAACCATAGTACAGCTCAGAGGGCACCTGGACCCATGCAAGCTTCCACTCACTGTCACCACCACTCTTCACTGTAGATGCAGAGAGGTACCATTGAGGGCAGGGGTGCATGGCAGCCATTGGCAGAGCCATCCCTGGGGCTTCTGGGGATTCTGGGATAGGGTCATGGAGGGTCAGTGCTGAGGGTTCCTTGGGTGATTCTGTCCTGATCCCAGGAGGAAGTGTCCTGCAGATGAAGGGCCAGCTCCTATGCAGTGAAGACTTGCCCCTTCCACTTGAATGTCTCCTCATGCTCCCAAGAATGTGGCCTGAGGCACATGGACAGACATGAAACATCTTATTAGAATGGCTCACAGGCTGCTTTCTGGAAGACGAAAGGCTCTGGAAGGGAAGGAAGAGCCTTGTTCTGTCCAAAGCCTTACCAAGAATCTTTCCTGTGTTTCAAGAAACATCTGCCCCATGATTCGATGGCATCCCTTGGGTGCATTAGCTGCTGATGTCATCCTGATGACTGCGTAGGTGTCGCCCTGTCTCCTGATGAGGTCGTGTCTGAGCTCTTGCATAAAATGTATGCTATTTTATGGAAACTTGATTTCCTTTTTCTCCCTTCTTATTCTGAATAGAACATTACATCGGTGTGTGTGTGANAGACGATCCCCAGGTAAGCAAGCCTTCAGTGAGCAGAGAATCCACTGCTCAGAGGGATGTGATTCCGACATGGGCACACACTTTCCTTGGACCTGGCTGGAGCCTCTGTTGGGTGTTGAGTCCTGGTCTCCTCATGGCAGTTTGCTCTTGTCATGTTGGCTGTTCTCTTGGAACCCCTCTGGAGAAGACTGCTCTACTTTGTCCCCCATTCTCCAGGTGTACTATCACCCAGTGGTTTGTGGCTCAGGACCCATGCACTGTCGTCTTTGATGGCAGCAGGCAGCAATGAAAAGAACTTTCCATTTGCCTAGTTCTGGATCTGAATGGTGGTGTTGGCACCCCCTCACTGGGGAATCCCAGTTTCATAGTGACTCAGGGCTAGCTGTGGGGCAGGATCACCTCCCAAAATAGCCACAGGATCCGTGGGTGCAGCGCCGTCTGCTCTCCAGCTGCAGCCTGTCTCTAGGAGGCATCAGCCTCTTCTGGAAGGAATCTTGCAGTGTTGGCCCAACACTTAGTTGACCTGGTGAAACCCTGAGTGGAGTCTAGGTTAGCATGACATTGAAACTGGCAGCTGGGAGTCAATGCTTATAGAGCTGTCATTTTGTACCCCTTCTTAAGCCAGACCCACTGTGAGGTAAGCTTCTCAAAATTCCCTGTGAACCTGTAGTCATCCAGCCCAGAGCATCAGGTAGCTAAGACCATGTGCCAAGGAGGACTTGGAGACTGCTGTCTTCGGAGGGCCTGATGAGTGCTGCCTCCTGCATCTCAGCTGGTCCTGATGGGGAACCCAAGACATGGTGTAGCATCTGCCCACTGTTCAAAAGGGAAACCAAACATCAGAGGGATCAGGTACCTTATCAACATCGTAGATCTAGAGTCAGCTTTCAAGGGCATTCATATCTGTCTGCCTTGAATCAAGGCCCCTCTCATATAGGAGGATGGGTGAGAGTAATGGAAGCTGCAAGTTTATACAAGTCGAGGATACCCAGAGAGCTTAGCACTAAGGTGAAGGGAGACCATTGCCCAGAGAGGGACAGGCAGCATATGAATTAGAATCACAGGGTAGATTAAGGCTTGAACACAGTAACCTGGGGAAGGTATCCCAGGGTAACCATGTGAGGAGGACCATGTGGGGAGGAAGGGCAAGTAGGAGCATGGCTGCAACAGAGAGAGAGATAGCAGGCAGTGTGTGTGTGCTTCTGCATGGATCCTCCCAGGTCCTCCTGATCCCCGAAGGGCCCTGCTGTGAGGAGAAGCAGTGGGGCTCAGAGAGGATCAGGGCTCCTGGGCCTGTTGTGGCAGGGTCTGACTGAAGCCAAGCCTCCTGGTTGGACTTAAGCTGCCATGGCTGGGGTGTGCACAAGGCTCCATGCCACGGAGTCACCTGAGAGGCTTGCCCTGTTTTCACAGGACGGTTCCTGTCATTCTTATATACACATATAATGACATGGAATGTGTTATAGTAAGAAAAGCACCAAGACCTCTTTGCCCACAAAATCTGATTTCTTGCTTTTCAGATTGGTGATATATCTTGGGATGGTTTTCTTGGGCAGACAACCACTGTAATTTTGAGTGCGAAACATTAAGATGTTGTACATAAGCCAACCCTGGGATTCTTGGGCTACCAGCTATCATCTCAAACACTGTGTGTGTGTGTGTGTGTGTGTGTGTGTGTGTGTGTAGAGAGCACTCAGAATCGTCTTAGTGATATTGAATTATACATGATATATCCAAATGGTGTTGTCCATTCTCATCCTCAAAGGGACAGGGCACCAATGTTTGTTCTTTCGTGATGGCTGTGGCTTTGTCCCCAGGTAGCAATCACCCCTGTCCCCACTCTGTAGTTCTGTTAGTTCAGATGTTGTAGCTTGCACATATGAGTGAAACCAAGGGATTTTTCTGTGTCTTCCTTATTAAGGAAATAGAATAATCTTCAGACCCTTCCNTGTTGCCAGAAACTATAGGATTTTGATTTTCTTCTAGAGGAATAATATTTAATTATGTACATATTTACTTCAGATTTTCTTTGGTGTGTGTGTGTGTGTGTGTGTGTGTGTCCCCATGCTGCACCTGAGGCGGTCAAAGGAGCATCAGTCCAGAAGAGCATGTGCTATGGGGACCAGAAGTGGCAGCCAGGCTGCACTTCTCCTTTGGCAGCTCCCAGCATTGCCCTACACTACTACAACCAGCTGCCCCTCCCAGTGTAGCTAAGCCCTGTCTGGCTCACATCAAGGCCCTCTTCTAGGATAGCCCTTTGGTTTTAGTTCCAGCGTCCCACTAAATATGAAANGGCCCCTGGCCAGGCCATCAGGAGAGGCCTTGGCAGCATTTATCTTTGGCTTAGTCTAGGGGTTCACTGGACAAGTTGGAGACCCTAAGCAGGGCCAGAGGCCCCCCAGAGGGAGCTCCCACACACTGCACATCTCAGTGATCACAGCCATTGTGTGGAAACAGGCTGAGACCCCTCACTTCCAGGCTGCAGAACTGGACACAGGAATGGTCCATCCTTGCTGGAGGCCTTTGCTGACTGGAGCCAGGATGATCTCTAGTCTAGTGCAGCTGGGGCAATGACTGACCTGTTTGCCCCAGATGGTGCAACTATCCCAACTTGTAGCCGGGGGGTCTTGGGGGGCATTCTGGACATCCCTGGCCCTGGGCCGCTGATCTATGAGAAGAGTGAAGAGTTTTAGTGGAGTGCACAAAGCNGGCAAGTCTTGAGGTCTGGTTTTAGCCTGCATATTGTGTGGCCTTTTGTGTTTGTTTTTGTTGTCTTTAAAGTGCATTCATGATGGCATCCTGAGGACTGTGGTAAGAAGGAGAAAGTCTTCTCCCTGTCTCTTGGATACCTCTGGATTTTTGTCCTTGGCACCTCAAGCCATTTTGCACAGATCACTTTGTAGCCCGCTTTTTGTGTTCTTTCTACAATGTCAGGAGCCATCTCATTCTCCCGTCTCTAGGGAGTTGACAGGAGAGTGGAAGGGTGCCCTGGGAGAGGATAGTGGCTCTCAGCAGATGCATTATAGGGTCTGAGGATGAAGGTAAGCAGAAAGGCATCCAGGTATCCAACTGAGAGTGAGCAGACAGGCCAGCACCTGGATGCTTAGGAGTTGAGGTAGGGTATAGGACACAAACACGAAGTCCACATGTGCCTTCTGCCCCACAGACATGGAAATGGCACTGGTTGGGTGAGGGAGGGAGGGAGAGAGAGAAGAGAGGAGAGGGAGTGGAGCAGGATGTGGAGCAGTGATGGAGGATGGAGGAGAATCTGAGTACCTTAGGAGGGCATGTCTGATGGAGGAGGGTATATATGAGGGAGAGAGGTGTAACTGAGGGAGAGGGTGGGAGTATCTGATAAGGGGTATGTCTAAAGGAGAGGACTCAAGTGTCAGATGCAAGAGCCCCTCCTATGGTTCCAAGCCTACAGGGAAGCTGCCAGCACAGTGGAGGCTCCACACAGCAGGGGACAGTAATCATAATGCTAATGTCTACCTATACTCAGTCTGTGCTGATCCTCTCAGCCCCTGTAAGTGGGTGAGGCAGGGGTTCAGCCAGCACAGGCCCAAGCTGGGGAGAACATGGCCCCTGATAGCCAATGGCCAGGGCAGAGCTGAGTCTGATTTTCAGAAGTCAGTACCCTTGATTCCAGGTGCTGACCCAGTGGAGCAAAAGCTTGCCAGCCTTCCACAGACAGGAATGGCAAGGTGCAGGCACCTCCTTTACCTTCAGTACCCACTTGTGCATTCCACCCACTGTGTGCTGGCCGCCTCTACCTCCACACTCCAATTCACCTCTGCCACCTCCTCCTCCCTGTGCCCTGACTGCCCATTCCTGGTTGGATTCACAGGGCTATAGGTTGTGGCGATATATTGTTTGTGATCTAACAAATAAAGCTTGCCTGAAGCTCAGAGAGACAAAAGAGCAAGCCACCACCACCACTTCTTAGCTTGCTAATTCCCCCTATTTTCTTTTCAAAACAAGAACTCACGACCCTGAGANAGTTGGCGAGGTAAGAGGTGGTGGNGGTGGCTTGCTCTTTATCTCTCTGAGCTTCAGGCAAGCTTTATTTGTTAGATCACAAACAAAATATTACCACAATAGGTGACTTTCAGGTTGACAGTTCCAGAAAGCCACTGAGGGGTCACTGTCCTATTAGCTCCCCTATACCAGGTCTTACAGGGACTCACAGACACCTGGGATCTGTGATGTTCCTGGCAGTGACTGAAGTAAGCCCCAGCNCACACTGTTTCCTCCAGCCTTCTGACACTCCTTCCTCTGTGTACAATCGATGCTATTGTGTCAGGATGCCTCTCTCCTTGGGACTTCTGCCCTGTGGTGATGTACTTATCTACCATATCAAGCCTTACTGTGGGGAGTCAGCTCCAGGTGGTAAGTCATTGTCACCAAACCATGGACAGGGCAATGGCAATGAGAATCATGAGCCAGGCATCTCACTGGGCTGTGATGCCCATGGGCCTGCCCTACACCTCTCTGTGCTCCTGGCCTCCTTGGCCCCCAGAGCACTTCTNCTGGGATAGTTTTTTACTGTTTCCTGGCTCCTTGTCCCTAAGATGATGGCACTGGTCCCAGGATGGGAGAAGACCCAGCACCCATTCTGTTCATGCATCACCAACACCTGTTGCTGCCTCTCTAGGCTCACTGGCAGCAAGGTGCGCCGAGTCTACTCTCAGGGAGTTCTAGGAACATAAGGGAGGTGTTCCTTCAGGCCAACCCTCCTTTCCCAGGCTGTAGTTCTGACTACAAAATGTCCATGTCNTCATAGCCTGAGTGGTCACTGCATCAGCAGCCAAGGCCTGTATGTCTCACTTTCCACCAGTCTCAGCCTGACAACCTGTCCTGAAGGCCAGGCTTGTCTGTTCCTGCTATCTGATGCCCACTGTCTGCTGTGGCCCTCCTGNTTTGGATCCAGCTGTGGGTTCTGGTTCCTGTTGCCAGGGCTCCTGTGGCCTGAGTAGAGACCAGGTGTCTGGATTGTTTCCCATCCACCACATGCAGATGTCAGGCTCTCAGATGCTGGGGTTGGGTAGAGGCAAGGGTGATATCCCATTAACTCAGGTGCAGGCCCTGTTCCCTGAGCTCAGGTGGTCAGATGCCTCTGTGAATCATCTCTTTCCAGGGTTTTGTACTTGGAGTGGGAAGTACATGCCAGTTTAAAAAAAAAAATGCCTCCATCTAATTCCATAAACATTGGTTGAGAAGCGAACAACAAGAGAGGTGGTAATTACAATGGTGACAATGTTCAAAGCAAAGTGATGGGCTGCTCATACTGGCATGTTATCCCATGAGTACAGCACTGTGGGAAGGAAGAGTCCAACCTCCCACTCCTGGCTTNGCAGATGGCTTGTGATTTACTCAGGGCCAGAGGTGCTCCGTCTTGTGAGATACTTAGACTAGCCAGTCAAGGGGCCAGGTGGGCCACAGTGGATAGGTTCCTGGACACAGGTAAAGAGGGGGAGAGTCTGAGCAGTTTGGCTTTTCCCAGGCAAAGGCCAATGCACTAATTCCCTATAGTCTCTGCTTGTCTTCTGCTGGGTAGTAAACTTGAAGAATGGCATTTGGGGCTAGGAGGAAGTGCCTGACACAAGTGAGCACTTCACACAGATAACAAGAATAATCAGACATTATGGAACAACACCCTGCTAGGATTGCTTTTCTGAAGGGAACATTTACTTATAAATGTCAGAGAAAAAAAGTATGCATTGATGGCCTGAACCCTGATTTCACAAAGATCATAAAGCCGTTGGGTATGGCCACCCTTCAGGTGTGTGAATTCTTGAGAGATTTCTTAATTCCAAGCAAATGTTATGAAACACCATTTGGCATTGACTGAGTGTATACAACTCTTTGAAGATGTTTAGTTCTCCTTGCATGTGAGAAGTAAGGCTCAGTAAAAGCCAAGTGCCCTGTTTACAAATACTCAGCTAGAAAATGACAAGCTCTGATCATCAGAGTATGTCTTCCCTCTTCCAAAGCCCATCCTCTACTGCCCTGTCATATTGCCTGTGGTGCCACAGCCTGCTTGAACAATCCCTGTGAATGAAGTGCTTCTTGAGCAGGCAAGAAAGAATGGGAGAACACCTTATACCATGTCATTCTCCAACCACAGAACCATCAAGATACAGTCTACTCGCAGAGTATGTTCTCCAAAACCTTGTAGGCTTAACTGCAGCAGGTTGTCATGTAATCTCTCCTTCTTCCCTTTGTCTTCAAGCCTGGCAAGTGAGCAGTTAGGCCCCTTCTTGTCACCAGGGGCTCAGTGCAACTGCACCTTCCCATGATTCCCCTGCCCTGCTTGGTCCCTTATCCCTCAAATTCATTTATTCTGTTTGCGGGCCACTGAAAAATGGTTGCTGATTTGTTTCTTGTTCATCTGCCTTTCCCTCTAGACAGCAAGCTCCCCCAAAACCTTCTAGGCTCAGCAGTGTGTCCAGGGGGCTTAGAACAGTGTCTGATGCATAGCTGGTAGTCCACTGTCATTTGAGCGTGTTTAGGGCCACAGTAGCAGGAAGCAGGGGCCAGGTTTGGCAGGCATTACCTAGGACAGATGGGGAGACTCTTAGCTCTAGTTGCCAGACAGTTGTCAGGGTCCAGGTTCAAATCTCAGAGAACATTAGGAGTAGGGTGGAGGCCACCCCCTCCCCCAAAAGAGCTGGCAGACAAGGCTCTGGGTGAGCCCAAAGCAAACTTGTGTTCCAGTGTGGAGGGAGGTGTGGAGCAAACAAACCACGCCCTGGTCTTTGTGCTGGGACAGGGGTTATAAATAGATACACATTTCTGGAGACAGCATTTTCACAGGAGCAAAATGTTATAGCCCCTAACTCTTAGTATTCAGGGACTTGGCTCTGATGCCTCTCTACAGTGGCTGAGGATCCGGAAGTAGGAAGGCTTCTGGCTCCAACCCAAGGCCATTATTTTAGATAAAAATAATTGGAGCTTGGCATTGATTTTGTCTAATTATGCCTCCCTCTCCTGACAAGCCCTTTGTTTACGTTTTGTGGGGTTTTGATGTTTTATTTTTTGGGCTGTGTCCTCCAACTCCCCGAGCCAGAGACCATCTGAAAACGAAATAGTAATTTGTCTTCACACAGCACACTCATCTGGGCTGCTAGAGGGAGAAAGGGAGAAAGGGAGGCGGGAGGCGCATGTGTGGGCGGCTCCCTTCCTAGTTAGCTGGGAGATCCCCAGCTGTCATTGGTGTAAGAGCTGTGTGCTCACTGACAGAAGGCAAGGCCCCTCTGCTGGCCCTAGACACTCCCCCTGGGTGGGGCAGAGCAGAGAAGGTTCCTCTCAGCCTGGCAGGCAGGTGGCTGTATTCCTGGGCTGATTTCCTTGTGCTGAGGATGGAGGATGGAGCTGATGCCTGGAAGCAAGGATCTGGGGGCATGGTTGCAACCAGAAGCCTGAAGCCTAGCAGTGGTGGTGCCTGCCTCTCTCTGAGCTAATGGGCAGGAAGAAGACTTTCCTGAATGACTCTCTGCACTGATTAAACATGCATGTGGCTGGGTGAACTGTGCACACCAGGCAGGGGGCAGGTGATGTGGAGTGGAGCAAGGACTTCCTCAGCACTGGCTCTGTGGACCGGCTTTCCCTCCCATATGGAAGTCCGACTTGTTTTTGCCAGCAAGAGGCTCTAGTGGTCCACTCTCTTCTCCCTTTTGGAAGGTGATCTTGAACTACAAGGGGTGTATGCCAGGCACCTCTCATTGCACAGACCCTGGGTAGAACTTCCAGGCAGCCACCATGGTGCAAAACATAATCTTAGTGTTTTTCCGCAGAAGGCTGAGCCAGAGACCAGCCGTGGAGGAGCTGGAGAGAAGAAATATCCTGAAACGTGAGTAGCGGGTGATTCCTCTAGAGGTTTCCCTCACATGTGCTGAGGCTGCTGCAGGAATCTGAGCTCTCGTAGCCCAGCCCAGCTCTGCAGGCTGAACATGCTGGGTTCTCTTAAATCTGAGTAGCTAAGCGATTCTGAAAGAACGGACTCAAAGTGGCTGCATTCAGAAAGCTCTTTCTAAAATGAAATAAAAATAGCTCTCTTCCTAGCATAATTAAAGATGCTCTTACCTTCAGGTTTATTAGATGGTCCTGTAGACCCAAGGGAAACAAATCATTAACTATGTGCATGTTGGGTGCCAAGCAGAGCTTCTAGGGAGTTTGCAGTGGGGGGTCCTATGGGCATTAGAAATCACAGACCCAGTCAAGAGTTGTACCAGAGTATGGTGCACCCCTCACTTGTTCCTCCTAGAAGAAAAAAAAAACTCACTGGAGCAGTGAAACTTCTGTGGCTCAGAACTTTTGGTTCCAGCTTAGTCAGGTATGTGATTGTAATGTGCTGAATCCAGGTGTCTAGCAATAATGTCCACTGTATGGAAGTTTCATGGTCTTTGATAGTGGGAGGTAGTTAAACTCTCCAAAGGTATACCCTGAGTAGTGTTTACCTGGCTAACAGACTAGTTTTTAAAGTATTTTCCACAATATGTATTATCTTTGGGTCAATCCAGTACCATGACTCTTCAGCTTTTCTCTTGCTATGTGCTGCACACTCCACTTGCCTGCATGTTGTGAATACCTTTTTCAAAGTTGTAACAGTGCCAAGACTGACCTGGTACTATCAGAGAGGCTACAGAGTCTTGATCTGCACATGCAACTCAACCCATTCCTCTCCTGTCTTTGCCTCAATACTGCCTTTAACCTTAAAGCTATCCCCTCCTTTATAGACTGCTGGGGGGAAATATTTAAGATTAGGAATTCCTTTTTTTAAACTTATGTGGTGAGTACTATTATGTTACCTTGACTGTGGCTGATACCATGCTTGATCAAGTTGACAGGAGTCAAGCAATTTTAGTTACCAATTGTTTGGATATTAAAATATAAAGCCACTTATTTAAAATTCATTCTTACNTCATTGATACTATTCAAAGCTGTGGTCTAGATTTAGACAAAAAAGTTCTAGATTTAGGGCATGTCATACTCTAGGTGTGCTATTGGCACAGGAAGAGAGCCCCAGGCCCACTCCATCTCCCCCCATAGCAGTATCTTCTCTTCCATGTGTGGAACTAGGTCTCCCCCCCCACACCCCCCTCACCTGTGCTTCTAATTGTGTTACTATCTGAAATAAACAGTGAAGTCTTAAAAATAGACTGTGCTCTAGTAGAGCTAGCAAGCAGCTGGAACTTACTGCACTCACCTTCAGCATGCAGAAGCAAAGTGGATTTTCCTTGTGATGCTATGGCAACACATTGTAAACACAGCGCCTTCACCAGCAAGCCAGATTTACCCCTAGGCCAGGAGCCTTGCCAAATGTCCTGAGTGGGCGAATCTGAGGAACCCATTATTTGATTTGTGAGGTTCTGTTTTGTCTGTGGCAATGATAGGGCTACCACATATGGAATAAGAGCAGCACACCTAGCTGTGCAGACATATAGTTCCACTTGTGACTGAACTTTGTGCTTTCTCCCCTTCAAGAGGAGATGTATGAAATGTCAGTGCATCACTCAGAATTCCATGTATTGGTGGCCTAATCAAATATGGTGACTGGGCTCAGTCTGTGCCAGACATGACCTGGAGTGTGTTCCTTAATCCTTACCACACATCTGAGGGTCGTGCTGTTGTCCCTGTTTTACTAGTGAAGCAGCTAAGGCCCCGAAGAAATGTGACTTTTTAACACATGAATACTGGCTCACCTCTCTGGCTAAGTTCTTAGTCACCACAATAGAAGCAAGCACACATTCCTGGATACTTATGGAAGATGCATGTGGAGCTGTCCAAGGTTCTGGAATAACTTCTCTAAACTGTGTTGTAGATGGCATTTTCACAATTAAGGGGGAATGGGGAATCCCATTTTTCCTCAGTCTTTTCATAAGGAGACTANACTTAGGGTTTGTCCAGAACTGCTTCCATGCCATAGCTCCAGCCTCTCAGGCCTGGTCTGATGACATTTTCANGGTTTCCTGGTTGTTTCACTACTTTTTGACCATAGTTTACAATAATGCTTTTTCTATTACCATATATGGCTACAGAACCAAGCATATAACATGATTGTGTTTTTCTCTAAATACTCTAGTCTAAGATAGCTTTTTAAATGAAAAAAAAATTGAAAAGCACACTCAGATGTATTAAACACCCACATNCCCTGTCCCCCCAATACATGAGTGTTTGAAATGCACCATTTAAATAGATGCAGATAATGTAAAATTATGTTCAGTGTAGGTTGCAAGGGTTCCCTTCCCCAAACATCACTGTGCTGCTGTTCTGTGTGCTGGTGGGTGAGATCTTTTTCCTAGGCAGGAGTTCAGTTAAGGTTGGGGACCTGAGGCTTTATTTAGCAACCAGAATGCCAGAAATAGGACTACATTCTTCTCTCTGCATCCAAGGGCCAAGCTTACATTACTACAGTATTTCAACATGTTGGCCTACCTTTAACTCCCAAGTATAGTGTGAATGCAACTCAAGAGGCAAAGCCAATTCTGAGGGCCTTTGGCCCCTTAGAGGATACTGTCATATACAAGTATTTATACTTCAACAATGGAGCAGCAGCTGGGTTGTGGGTATGTTCACATTTGATATTATGTTGCCCAGAATCTGAAGTTCATGTTTTGTACAAGTTGTCTAAAAGGTGTACACATTTGTAGAATGGAAAGACAGAAGACAAACTGTGGTGACTTAGAGCTGAGCATATGCTTGATTATTGTATGCAACTGTATGCTCCCTATGTTCCTAGACAGATATTTGAGTGGAATGAAGACCAACAGACAGCTGCTCTCTAGAAGGAACAACAACATACTTCTCCTGTATAGGGCAGAGGAGAATCAGACTAGGAGGGATGATACCATGTGACAGCTCAGGCCAGCATGTCCTGAGCAGCTTTTGGGAAAGGGACTCCAAACACAGAAATGAGGATGTCAAAAGNTGCCATCTATAAAGTGGCCCTAGGAAACCTGGTGCTTGCTTGTGTAACAAGAAATGCTCAACCTGCTTCTATTTCTGTTTTAATCTTTCACAGAAAGGAATGATCAGACAGAGCAGGAAGAAAGGAGAGAAATCAAGCAAAGATTAACAAGAAAGGTACTGTCCTAGACTGCTTTCTATTACTTTTGGTCATGGTGTTTAACACAGCAACTTGGGAAAGGTTTGTTTATATTTCCAAGTCATAGTCTAANATTGAGGGAAACTGAGGCAGGAACTAAAGCAGAGACCATGAAGAAGTGCTGCTTTCTGACTTATTTTATACGATTCAGGGATACCTGCCCAGGGGTGGCACCACCTACAGTGGGCTCAGCCCTACCACATCAGTCATCAGGAAAATGTCCACACAGACATACTCACAGGCCAACCCGATGGCGGCAATTCCACAATTGGTATCCCTCTTCCCAGACGACCCTAACTTATGTAGAATGGACAAAACTAACCTGCACAGGATTATAATCAAAGTACTTTACTTTATAAATAGATGTGAAACAGAGAAAGCTTCTGCAACATTTTGATGGGGAGTAAAGCATCCTGTGACTTTGTGCTTTCCCAGGCAGTGTAGGGTCAGCTNCTCCAAAAGCAATGCCTTTTGCACATATCCCAGTGTCTAACTGAACTAGGTGGCGAGGCCCTAATAGCAATCAGTTGGGAAGGCAATAACACCCAAATATCACTTATAATTCCTTGCCAGAAGGCAACTGAACATTATTTTTTTACACAAAGAACCATATACCTTTTAGACTTGTCACTCTTAGATGCCCTAGTTCTCTGATTACAGAATCAGCATCAAGGGTTTGTATGACATCGAGTTAAGATTTACAATGGCATAGCTCAAGTCTACCTTTCATTCTGCTCACTCCACTGCCTGGCTGACCCAGGCCCATGCTATGTTGAGCTTGGAGCTACTGGAATGGCCTTCCAGCTCTTCATGAGAGTAGTAGTCAGCATTACAGACTGCTGACCACATGCAATTTATCCAGTGACTCCATCAACCACTCCTTGACCATGTGCTCTGTCAGGACAGGTGAGTGTTGGANGAAAGGGATTAGGCAAGGATTAAATGATGCACTCTTAAATCACATTTAAAAATGTGTTTGTTTGTTGTCTAACTCACACACATAGTTGTTTGTACATTATATACTGCTTACTCCAAGAAAACAAGTGTGGCATATGATACCTAACTATGATCATCTTATTTTAGCTTAATCAGAGACCCACTGTTGATGAATTGAGAGACAGAAAAATACTGATCCGTTTCAGTGACTATGTGGAAGTAGCAAGAGCACAGGACTATGACAGGAGGGCAGACAAACCCTGGACAAGACTGTCAGCAGCAGATAAGGTACACTGCTTCTGTGATGGTTGGGGAGTGGGGTGTCACATTTATATTCAGGCTGGGGCTTTCTAAGACAACGTGAACCACTAGGTAAATTATGTCCCACACCCTGTTGGTTTCAAGAAGATAATTTAGGATTGAGTTGAGCTAGGGGACAGTTTTGTTCTGAAGGACACTTGGCAGTATCATTAAGACATTTGGGGTTGTCAACGCAAGTGGTACCTGACATATCCAGTGGATGGCCATCTTAGAGTGTGCAAGGATTTCCCTTAAAAAAATGGTAGTTTCCAAGTGGCATAGAAGTGTGAACTGCAAAACTTTGTAAAGANGGTATAAAGGAAATAAAATGACCCAAGCACATAGGGTAAGTGACTGTCCATGTTCAAATGATATCATCTAGTAGGACATAAGCCTAGAAGCATGGAGGAAGCTTTCAGAATACTTTTCTTGGAAAAGAAAAATTATACAACCACTGAATTAGTTATTTGTCCTTATACATGCTTAGAAATATTCAGTTATTGTATCAACCTGGAAAAATGCTGTTACACTGGAGTTGGACATGCTTGGATGATCAAAGGGAGAGAATATCTTTAGCAGTCAGTGTTATCTGAATATAGGAAGACATCTCACCTCAAAGGCTTTCTATGGTTTCCAGTAGATACTCATCTCACCTGGACCCTGAAGGGCTTATCTGAGAAACAGTCATGATAGAGTGTTTAGGGAAGCTAATGGAGGGCCAGACTAGAGGCTCTAAAACAGATGCTTGCTCTACTTCTGCCACAGCACAAAACAGAAATATATGCTTAAAAGTTCCAGTGACGTGTGGGTTTTCTGATAGCCCGATAGCAAGATGATCAAAAGCTGATATTATTNACTGGTTCTCCAAGACTGCGCTAGGTTTATCAGTTAGTGGGGGAAGGGTTGTCTGCCCCATTACAACAAATTAATTCCTTTCTGATTATTGATCACAATATGTAAAGGTGATAATTTAACTTAAAAATCTATCCTTTCTAAATTTNAGGCAGCAATTCGTAAAGAATTAAATGAGTATAAAAGTAATGAAATGGAGGTACACGCATCTAGCAAGCACTTGACAAGGTAACTTTCTGTTGTGTGAACTGCATGGTGTCTAGCCGCAAGGAGCTTTATACTCAGTATCTCCTTGGGAAACTGTTATTAAGTAGGCATTGGTGGCGAGAAGGGATACATATGATAGTACATAGTTGCTATGTTTAAGAAAATTGGTCTCAGCTTAAAATATTCTTAGGTACTTAATTCCAATAATAAACATAGAATTTACCACATCTAGATTGCTGTGAAATTACTCTCCATTTTCCTATCTTGTATCTATATTGATATTAACATTGTTCACCAAACCACAAAGCTNATTCATTTCTTCAGCACATATCTGACAATCCGCTATGTGTAGCATAACCAGGTGCTAAGGCTGTGACAGTGTAATTTACAAAGGAAGCCCTGCCTTCATGGAGCTTATGACAGTCAGCCAGGGTAGGGTACTCTGCCCAACTTTCCCTATCAAGTTGAGCAGCACATTTTATGCCCACACTGATGCACAGAAGAAGCTGGAGGAAAACGTCTTTCCTTCTAGTGCTCTGCATACTTTCAAAGTCCTTTCTCAGGACTTACAGGCACATGAGAACTTAGCCAGTAACAATCACACTGTCCTCTTCCTTGAAAGATGCTCAAGCCCCAAATAGAAAAAGAAAAGCAATCCTGCTCCTGTGCAGTGATGGATCCCAAGTGGCCACTACACTTATTTAAAAGATCACTTTGCAAGCTGACTGTGGCTATGGAACAGAAAATAACTATGAAACTTACCCATCTGTGTCAGGGTTGTAACGAAAGAAAATTATGCAAACAAAAATTTTAAAGTTTCCTCTCATGCTGGACAGGTTAGCCTAGCTCTTATTATTCTTAATTTAAGTTTAGGAAATAAAATTCTTCTTTAAAACACATTTTAGTGCTCATTTTAAAGAAATAGACAATCCTGTATATGGAGATCAACCTTTGTTTCTGTACGTTTTTTTTTCATTAAATTTTTTAAAATCTATTTTACATACCAACCACAGTTTCCTCCTCTGTTTCCCCCCACACACCTTCCTACCCCCTCCTCAGAAAGGGTCAGACCTCCCATAAGAGTCAACAAAGCAAGGCATACCAAGTTGAGGCAGGACCAAGCTCCTCCCCTGCATCAAGGCTGGGCAAGGCATCCCAGCATGGGGAACAGGTTCCAAAAAGCCAGCTCATATGCCAGGGACAGATCCTGGTCCTACTGTTAGGGGCCACAAAGGGACCAAGCTATACAACTATCACGCACATGCAGAGGGCCTAGGCCGGTTCCATGCAGGCTCCCTAGCTGTCAGTCTAGCATCTGTGCACTCCCATGAGCTCATGTCAGCTGTCTCTGTAGTTTTCCCCATCATGATCTTAACCCCCCCCCATTGTTCATACAATCCCTCCTCCCTCTCTTTAATTGGACTCCTAGAGTTCGGCCCAGTGCTTGGCTGTGGATATCTGCATCTGCTTCCATCAGTCACTGGATATAGGTTCTGTGATGACAATTAGGGTAGTCACAAATCTGATTACAGGGGAAGGCCAGCTCAGGCACCCTCTTCACTATTGCTAGGAGTCTCAGCTGGGGTCATCCTTGTGGATTCCTGGGAGGTTCCCTGG